>JAVJGG010000037.1:22790090-22805994 GCA_035590195.1 Aviceda cuculoides | reverse complement strand
ATGGCACCATCAAAAAAAAACAAAAAAAAAAAACAAAAAAAAAAGCAAAAAAAAAAGGAAAAAAAAAAAGAGTTCTCACACACACTTTTGGACTTTAGATCTTACTGTACTCAAATCCGCCAGAAAACAGAGAATGGGAACAATGGCTTTTCTGAGGTATTTTCTTAAATGTGGACTTAAGAGAAACTACAATCAAAACACTCTGTCCCACTTCAGAGCTGTAACACGTTGGCCAACCAACTTTCCAACAGCAGATAAGGAAAGAAGACAAGATAAGGAAAGACAGCAAATAGTTGCTCAGGGCAGTGACACCACTAGTAAATGTGCAACTACAGTGAAAACATTAGAGCTCGGGTTCTTTCCTCAAAATCAGTATTTCAGCCCACTTACACTTACTTCAGGATTGACATTTTGAAGTCTGAACCCAGTAAAAGTAGCATTAGATGGGCAAAAATCTCATCACCCAAAAATTCAGAGGAACTTCAAAAACATTGCAAAAATCCAATCACTAATGTTCAATAGTCATTTCCTTGTAACTTGGGAGTTTGATCAAGACAGACAACAGAAAGTGCCCCGTCAGCTTCAACAGCCTTTGAATCAGGACTACAAAACACAAAACAATAGAAGAGAGAATGTCAATCAAAGCGAAAACAAATCCAGGAGAAAAAAAAAGAAAAAAATCACCAAAGCGACGGTCAGATAGCTTGTTTCCACATTACTGTTTAAAACACAGCGTGAGCTATTTCCCAGGGTGCAGTTATCCATAGACTGGAAAGAGCCCAGCCAGGTTCTCTGTGCGGAATTCCCACCTGCACTAGGTTCTTCACAGACCGACCTGGAGAAACTGGTGTTAGCAAACACCAGCAGGTAGGTCAGTACTTACTCAGGCTCAGCTACCTGCTCACCACGCCAACAGCTTGATGTCGCCACATTTCATCTCTCCATTCCACATCAAACCACTGCTTTCAGCGCAGGCTGCCCCGCCAATCGTTATGCAGGGAAAATGAATGGTGGACAGGGGCAGAACAAAGAGGCTTTTTTTGGGGAGGTGGGGTGTCTTTTTATTTTCCCCCAGTGAGGAGCCATCCCTTGTTCTAACTAGCGGAAAATCCAGCATGCATAAGAAGGCATCTCGGGTCTAGTAACCAAGGCAGATGAAGCTGGCAAGAAAGCCCTCGCCAGAGTAATCCCTTCCCCAAACCATTAGCTTATTTTGTGTGTTATTGCAAGGCTATGGTTAAGTAGTCTCACTTCCCCCCAGGGAAAATAAAAGCTATTTCTTGCACACCTCAATTATGTGTTCCCAAGCTAACCAGGTGTAAGGCAAAGACAGAGCCGAGTTACCCTTGGAGACAAAGAACTGTCAAAGTTCTGGTTGAGGCAGTCTTTTCCTTCCTCCCCAAAATACCCAGCAGTATGCCTAACCCCTAAGAAAGTGGAGTAACGAGGTATCTGCTGTAATAGACAGCAATGCTCTTAACAGCAACAGTTCCTGACTAAGGCTGGCTCACAAAAAAAAGTGAATTCCCAGCCTAATCTCTTTGTGGCACACAGTCAGAGACTTACATTCTTCACACACAAGACTGCCATCGACACCTACAACAGAACTAGTGAACTGACTGGGGACTTTTGTTATTTTACTGAAATCAGAGCTCTTCAGATTGGCCAAGTCACAGAGAACTTGAATAAAAGCCACAAATCTGCTTGAACACAGACTTCAGGTATGTTTTCCTTTACTCACCCCTACTCCCAGTTTTTCTCAACTGCTGAAGTTTTCCTCGCTGGTGAATGGCAAAGATCAAATATACACAGTCAAAATTCATCTTTTCCCTGCATTTGGGAGATCACCTGCAAGCTTCATGATGGCCTTATAGTAACTACACTATAAGAAAAACACACATAGAAGTGGTCAAATACACTATTTTTTAATGCAGATTTGTAAAATTTAAGCTCAGTTTTGAAAATTCAGGACATTTCATGAAAGAGCATTTGGTCCTCTTAAAAATTTCCCATCCCCAATTAAATACTTCATGGAAAAACAACAATTAAGCATACATTGCATTTTTAATCAGGAAAAGGTGATATTGCACATTATACCAAGAAATACAAAAGTCTGTTTCAGCAAGTTATTCCAGCAGTGTTATCAATTTCATTTTGATATCATCGACCGATACAAAAGTTTTAATTTTAGTGCATAACATGTGCCCTGTCATTACAGAGTAAAAATGTATCAAAGCATCCTTAAAACAAAGAGGAAGAAAAGTTGGCTCCTTAAAGAATACAAAGCCTCTTACCACATGGTCAGCACCAGTCTCCTTGCAGACAAAAACTGTTCTTATGGAAAGATGACTGTCAGATCACCTTGGCAACACAAACTTCAACGCAGTTTCTAACGAGAGGCTGACCATATATATTATTTGGCACTGTAACTAACAGTCCAAGTCACCAAGGGCTGAAAGGCTGTGATACCTGCCCATACTGTTCCCACTCTACAGCTACCTCTCACTCTGTTTCTGGCAATATACAAGAGGGAAAAGCACAGTGGCAGAACAGCTGTGCAGCTTCATTATAGTCGTGTAATTCTCCGAGGAAAACTCTGCAACAGATTTCTGTGCACAGCACTCGGCTGGAAACCTTACCAGGGTTGAGGGGCTTCAGAAGGCACAAAACACTGAAAGGCAATTGCAAGGTGTGTAACACACATTCAGAGAGCTAAACTGTGAGTCAGGGAAAAATCATTACCAGAAGCAGCCACCAGCACCCCTAGGGCAATGTCTCTCCTGGCATCTGCTACGCCAGGTTTGGAATGCTGCATTTGGCTTCCACACCAGTAAGCACTCCTCATTTCAGGGCTGCCATTAGAAGATACGGCCCCGTAGCAGCATTTCAGAAAGCCCAGGTGTCTTTGCCTTCTGCCTTCCCTCGGGCAGCAGGAACCACATCCTTGACACATCCTCCTGCCCTTCTTTACATGTTTACAAACTGAAGCATACCTGCCTGCCCAAACAACATTTACTGGCTAGGAAGCTATACCTTGAACCTCTCCCAAATACCTCGTTGGATCGTAACACCCTGAATTTATGTTTTGCTTTAAAATAGGCAATTAAGACATTCCAGTACTAGGTTTGCAAAGCCGATTCTGTAGGAGTTGGAATTGCCAGCTGCCTCAAACATCAAGGCAACCAATTCTATTGCAATGTTTTGGGAAATCTTAACATATTTCCCTCTCTCCCCTTCAACCCTCCCCCCTGTTAAAACACACACAATAGGACTCAGACGACAGGGTTGGTTTTTGTTTTTTTTTTTTTGCCTGAATGCAAGATCCAACTATCATGGAATACAAGATTCTACAACGAAGTCCCTGAGATGCGTCTGTATACTAAAAGATTCAAAGAATAACCTATTCACCACTAACTTCATATTTATTAGAAAAGTTTTGAGTTGCAACATATGGTTTATGAAAACTGATGTTGTCACAAGAAGGTAAAAATACAGCAGATCAAGTTTGCCCTTATATTTAAGCCTTAATTTAAAAATAATTAACCCAACAGTAATATTCAACTACTTCAACTGTAGTCAAAAGTAAGAAGCACGTAAGCGATGGAGAGCCACTGAAAAAAAACCCCCAACCACCCTGTTATATTTAGAATAAGTTGTTTTGGCCTCAGTTTGTTTTCACCCCTACACAGCCCTGCCTGAATTTAACTGCTTTCTTCCTGAAAGTTCAGAGACAGTTATCCCTCAAACGTATCCGAACTGCCTTTCAGGATGGTGGGATGAAGCAACAGCAGGCTCTCACCATTCCCCACTGGAACCAGAAGGCACAGCTTACAGGTACAACAGAGCAGTGCAGTCAGCATGGATAGCTGCTGCAGCCGTCACCCTGTTAGGGTGGCACGTACCGCCCTGCCCCACGGCTGGGGAGGGCCAGCATACCGCGGGCTCGGACCTCTGAACTCCATCCCCAGGGCGAGGCAGAGGCAGCTCCTTTACTGACTGCACTGACAGAGAGAATAAATCCAGCCCAGAAATGCTCTGGGATGGGCACAGAAGTCGATATTCTTCCAGTATCTTAAAAACAAAGAAGTCGTCTGGCATGCAAGTTACTCTTTTAAGCTACTTTGGGATCCACTGTTGTTTTGTAACCAGCTAATCAGAAATACTTTATTCACCTTCCCAAGCAAGCTCAGTTTTTCCTGCTAGTGAAGAAAACTTAAGGCACCAACGTATTAATGCTGTCAGGAATGCCAAGTTTGTTCTTCATGTACTGTTACACCAGTGCTTAGCAGCATCTCTCCTGAAAAGGCACTAGAAACATGACAAACAACAAAACTTTTGGAACTTCTGCTCAGCTAAGCTATATAAAGTCAGCTGCTTGGACAGCCGAGTGGCTTTGCAATTTCCCCTTCCCTCCCCCCCACTCCCTTACAAAAAAGGCACCCGATTTGTTTTATTACTGGTTTCTGTAGCCACAGGCTCTTACGACCGTGCAGTTCTATACAACTGCATATAATGAGGGATATCACGACTATACCGATAGCTTTTTGTATGATTAGGAGTTATCTTTTCAAGATACTATTCTAGATAGAGCGGTTTTGTTTCAGCAAAACCCATTACCAGTGGGTTCCTACCTGAGTAGTACTTAAGGTTGTGTATTGCTAGTCAGAATAATTCAATGATTAAACTCGGTGTGAGAAATTGCACTTTCCCATTCCTTCTCCAATCCCAAGATCATTTCAAATTAAATATTAGACCCTTTTCTAAAGGGACATTTGTAATACAGCTACAAAGAGGTAGCTAAGTGGCACGTGCCAATTTTTTTTTTTTTTTTTTTTTAAGTATATTCAGCCTTCATTTGCAACAACATTTTTCATAGGAAGTCCTAAAACAAGCAATCTCTATTCAGGTGGCACATGGAGTTACCACAGTTCAGAAGACAGAACTCCTAAGAGAACTTGATCTCCTTTCGTGTCCATAATTGAAAACTAACAAGCATGAGGGATACCCAAGTGACTCAGCATATGCAGGCGTGTAGCTGAAGAGAAGGGGAATGTCTACAGCCAAATTCCATGCTCCTCCTGACATACAATAAAAGTTACTCTGAAGAAACGTTCAGATCAAGCCCACCATTCGATCAATCTGTCTCATGTAGTTACTCTTCAATGGCAGTAAGTATCTCCTCTCATCAGGTACTCTGTTACACTGTTGACAAAATGAGAATATTTTTAAGAACTCAAATAAAAAAACAAGTAATCCCATGCCCTCTGTAATCTAGCAGGCATTTCAGCATCAGTAACAATAGATTTCCACCCAGTACAGAAAATCGTACCCAATAGCACTTCTGGTCCCATCTCTCTCTCACTCTTTGCAAACTTACAGCACAAACCACATAAATGAACAGCAAGTGTTTCCTTAGTGCAGGCTGCAAGCTTCCAAATACACGCCAAACTGCTGCAGCTTGTTATTCAACTGAGACTCCCTTCACTATGACAACTGTGAATGTCTTTTAAAATAATGCTCTTTTTCTGCAGGATTGGGGGGGAGGAAGAAAGGAACCATGCTAGAACCTACTAGCAGAGATTTTTTAAAAAATTGTTCTGTATTAAAAACATATTTTGGTTGGTGATAGGCACTGGATCCGGAGGTCTGTACTCAGCTGATGCCTAGCTAAAAAAGGTCACCTTTACATGCCTCAAAACCATTCTGAGGAAAAAAAGCTTTGTTTAAATGACTCTCTGCTTTTCTCTTTCCCCAACAAAGCAACACTGGAAAATTTTAAGGGCAAAGAAAATGGGAAGGGAAAAATAACTGGAAATAAACTAACAAAGAACAACCTAATTGCTGCAAAATACTTAAAAGAGGACACAGGTTTCACCTTCAACATAATCACTCTCACATTATCCTAATCCATTCATTCTACTACTGAAAGTGTTTTTCACAAGGGAGCTTCTCAGATATTTGACATTTATAAAGGAAACACTGCAGAGCTCTAAAGTAACACTTCCAAATGGCTCTTTTTCTACTGACTAACCCAGTTCAACATATTGCCCTTCACCAGCAACACAACCAGGAACAGTCCATGTATTCCTTACATTAGAGCTGAAGTTGACTGCCTTTAATTCATTAGGTTTAATTTTTTCTGCGCTGTCCTCTTCTCCAGGGAGGATGTCTTGCCACAGTGAGTTACGAAACCGTTCATCCACAGACACGATATGCCCCTCAGTAGTAAACATATACTTATTTCCAGATTTATGCACTGGATTCTCTTCATCAAACAACTAAACAAGAGATGGGAGAGACAGCTATAGTATGCCTGCAACATTCTTCATGTCCCATCAACAGTAAGTTAAAAAGCACGCACTCATGCATTTGAAGGATCACACAAAAAGCATTACCTTTCAGTGCTAAATGGGTTACTACTGTTAGAGCAAACGGAAATAAATAGTTTTAATGCAAGGGATTTATTTTAACAGTTAAAAAGCAGAGAGCAGAAGAAAAACTTCTGACACAACTTAAACTGCTCTTATTTTTGTAAGCTGCACTATGCAGGCATTGCTAGGCTGGCATCCACTGTTTCCATTCAGTCATAGATTTATTTGTTTTTCTACACTAAAGGAGATTGAGAACAGTAGCTCAAGCAGTGTCAGCTCAAATGCTTTCTCCTGTGACTGCCAAAGCCCGATGGGGAGAAATCAGAGGCTGCTGCGAGGCAGGCAAAATGGCTACAAGCAGCAATTTAGCTCAGAGCTGAGCAGTAGATTCCTTCAAGTCTTGCTCCCTCTCCTTTCTAGCTTCTCCCCATGAGCTGCCAGCTCTCCAGCACCGGTTCAGGACATCGTGCTCGGGCAGCTGCCCAAACCCCCAAGACTGGGCTGGGGTCAAAGAAAGAAGAGCAGCGCACTGTCTGATACACTCCGATACATAAACCCCTCTCTTCCCCAAAGCACAGCAGAGTTTCTAATTAACGACATCCTGCCTCCTCGCTGTGCCATGTTTGTGCACAGTGCACGCAAGAGAGTATCCTGAAATAAAGAACATATACATACCAGGTACAAATATTTACATGTTTCACTGAGAAAAAAGCTCTCCATTCGATCTTCCTTTGTCTTCTCTACAACGTGGTGCAACGTGGCATAACCACACCTGCAAGATTTAAGATTAACTTGGGTTTAGTTCCCACGCTTTCTGATCTTGAAGCGCTCCCTAGATATTCCTTAACTTCACCCCTAGTGACAACTGAAATGGTATGAAGTGAAAATGAAACAAGTCTCTTTTACAAGTAAGTACTGGTTATTGGTGTCTGGTATTCTGATAAGATTGTAATTATTGGTTCATCTATTCCATCATGCAGATTAAATGTCTCTCAAAGAAGCAAGATACTCTCGACACACCCTGCACAAAACAGGTAATTTCCCCATACTGCGCACATGAAAAAACCAGGTCTGGAAGCAAAGGTTTCTTCCCGAGCTACCTACTCTTCCCTCCCACCACCACTTAACAAATGACAAAGCTGCAAGCTGTCACACAGCGCACTTGTAATTCTTTCGGTCAATCCCCTATACAGCATCTGATTCCCACTTAACTGCAGAATGGCACTGTTTTATACTGACCTATGCTAAGTACAGACTTGTCTAGAAGATCAGTAAATACCAATAGTTGAACAAAAATTCGCTATCTTCCCTCAGGGTCTCCCAAGAAGTTCAGATACTCAGTATTACAGTCAGGATTCACCGTTACTGTCTTGAGATGAAAGCCAATATGCAACAGCATCTATCTTAGAGGCCATCCTTCCAGTTTAGTTAAATGCCACAGGCCCATGAGGTTAGAAATACTCTTGCAGGAGCCACAGAAAAAAAAAAAAAGCTTCTAATTTTACCAGTTGTTAGCAACTGATCATCAACAAGGCATTTTGAAAGGTAGTTATAAAATTCTGAAGGCATAAAGTTGTCACTGGACTATGATTTCATTTTCAGATGAGAAAGAATTGCTCAATAAATAAATCATCACTTGTGGCTTTCCTGGAGGGTTGGGTTTTCTGGTTTACCTATGTTTGGCAGATTGGATTCTAGACAATATTTATATAACAAAATATATATATATATAGCAGTGAGAGAAGACAAAGAACATGGAAGACTGACTTTGCTTTTGTGTATTTTTCCAAACTCTGCAGAATATCCATTCCCACATGAAGGTAAAATGGGTTCTTTGTGGCCTAAATAAGGAAGACAGACAAGAGTTAGAGTCAGCAACTTCAAAATCTTGTAAAAATAACACTTAAAAGAAAAGCCTACTAGTGTCAGATTCTGGTGCATTACAGTAAACCTATCTTTATAGGAACATGACTTAGATTACTCTGTGCAAGCTTCTCACATTTGCTTTAGTGCAAATCCTAATAAAACTTGTAGTAAATTCAAACTCCTTGATAGCTTTCTTGCAGCCAGAAAGTTATTTTAGATTACTGTATCTTCTGCCAGCTGGAGACTGTGCCGAGACAATATAGCAAGGAAAGCTATTACATTTACTTTGACGATTTCTATTAAGAAGTCACAAGTCTCTACCTTGTAAAAATCTGCCAGCTGTTTTTTCAAAAGGTTGTTTAGTCTCATTTTTGTCTGTCTTATAAAAAAGGCTATTTTTTAAGCAAACAACATAGCAACTACATTGCATAACAATGTTGTGCCTAGACAGAGACCTACGTATAAGAACAGGAAGATCCAGAGGCACCAAATTTTAGCAGGCCAGAGGCCAGGGGTAGAAAAAGTGACTTTCTGAACGAAACCATTTTTGCCAAAACAAAAACAGCTGTAAGCTGAGAAAAGTTAGGTACCTGATAAAGAAGATATGTGGACTCCACTAATTCTGGCCTCAGCGGATAAAAGGGAACATCCGGCGCTTGCAATTGCCAGTTGTATCTTTCTGGGAGAGCTCCGTATCGTTTCCATATGGCATAATAAAAAGCATGGAGACAAATAGCATCTTCCACATCTCCTATCAATACCTAGGCAACAACAACAGCCATAAACATGCACGCTCAATACTGCAAGCCAGCAAATTGCTTTCCGCTCTGTATAAGAAGATGCCATATAATAAAACACTCCCCTCATACGGGGAGACTGAAAAAAAAAAAAAAAAAACACCCACAAAAAACAAAGCTAATGTATTAACTCCTTCACACTAAAAGCTTCAGTGGAGCTCAGCCTCACAGCGTGGTATACAAATGCTGAGGTTAAATGAGAAAAGTTAAGTACCACCTCAAATCTAATAGAGAGGAGGCCAGGCCTTCCAATATTATTATGCTGAGGCAGAAGCTGAATCTCCCTTAGACTCTCTTATCAGAGCAGCCAGATGTAAACCTGCAGGTTGAAGCTCATCTCAGAAGAGATGCTTAGACTTATACGCAGCCTAGGATTAGAATGAGCCTTTCTGACACTCCTCTATTGTGTCGTTTGCTCTTTAACAGAATGAAAGTTTACCTGTAGTCCCGGAAAAAAGGCTTGCAGAGAGTCAATCCACGTGTTCATCAGCTGTCCTGTGAACATGTTTACATTAACGTACAAAGGAGGGTCACCTTCACCTTCATTGCAAGCTTCTCGACTGCCAAGTAAGGATAAGCATGTGTAAACATTCGTTATTTTAGAAGAACACAATGCATGTTTCATTTTACAGCACTGCTACCAGCAGAGAGAATGAGCCACAGATTTGTTGTGCTAGGCTCAAAGCCATTTTGAAACAAACCAAAATGCCAGTCATGCTCCCAGAAAAAATAATTCTTAGAGGTATGTACATCATATCCTTAAGTTATGGCAGTAGAATCTCCACCAAAAAGTCATGCTAGGTAAGATCAGGCCTTAAGAAGTATTAAACCAGCCAATTTAATACATTTCCTCTGTAGTTCTACAGCCTCCTCTCAGCCTAACATTTACTAACTCAGACGGTAACCCGTTTAGCTTCTTTGCACCAATAATGCTATTCAGTTCAGTCGACTAAGGAGTGAAGGGAACGTTAAAATTTATTTCCATGGTAACTACCACAGAAATAAGATTTTGCTTTTTAAAGAAAAAAGAGAACACAGATTTGCTAGAGCGTGACACGAAACACTATACTATCTCTCATATCTTGCTTGAATACTCATTACTTACAGAATTGATACTCATATGAGTAAATAACATACCCTCTTCTTAAGTGGTTCTGAATGTTCTGATAAGCATCATTGAACATCTCCAAATCTTCCTTTTCTCCAAAGAGGATGTAAGACTTCAAAAGGTATTCATAGAATGAATCTGACCCTGCTCCCAAGCCGCTTTGTTTTCCAACCCAATGGCCAGTTTGAATATTCACAACATTTCCTTTCAGAACAGACAAAAAGTTTAGACTAAAGTTGCCAAGTACATCAGAGAAAAACAATCAAGAACCAGAAGTTGGAAACACTACATCTTCAGAAAGACTTAAGGTGGAACGATCAAAGATTACTATCAAAATCAAGTGTTACAGGGCATTCATCCAAGGAACTAGCACACACATGCAGTTATTTTAAGTACTTTTTAGTCATCAGCCAATCTAAATTATATTAATGGGTTTCATTTCCCAGCTTCATGAAAAATTTGTCTGTGGAAACCTGTGCCCTAAGAAGTCATTCAGATACTCCAGGTTTCTTACAAAATTACAAAGTGCCATTTGGTCAACACAAACCACAAGTACACAAGGAGAGCATGACTTAAGAGCTACAGAAGAACCAGATCGACAAAGTTTACGTTATGCGAAAGAAACCTGTAACATGATGGCATTCTGCTACGGGAGACCCAGGTAGGCTAAAACACGGAGCCACTCAGTATAGCATCACCTCTGACGAGATTACCTAGCAGTCCGGTGTTATTGCTCCTGAGACTCCAGAGTGCTTTGACAGCTCTCCTGGCCACCCATTCAAATGTGGAATCACCAAGCAGCCTGCTAAGGATACCAAACTCCACCAGCAAGGAACCGGCTCCCGCAGTACAAGTTTCATTATTGCCGTCTGGAGGGACCCCCTTCTTCAGATTGACCTGTGAAACAGGTAGAGAGAGTGCTAACAGCAAGAAGGCAGGCTGCACCTCATGCAGCTGTGCTCTCACATCTGCAGTCTTACATTTATTTTAAAGCCTTTTAAATTAGTTTTTGCAGTAAGTAGCGTGCAATGTGTATATAGTTAGAAAGCCAGCATATCACTGCTTGGTCAAAAAGCTCTCCTGAAGAATTCCTGAAATTCGTCTTCCAACTTCCTAACATCATGCCCTGTTGAAAACTGAGTTTTCTCAGTGAACGCTCCTCAACTTCCCCATGGAACAAAATGCTGAAGGGAAGTTACACCACCTACCTGCCACTGGATTCCCAGACTCTGAACAGAAGCGAAAGTTCATGTTTCTACAGCCTGATAGGTCTGGAGAAAAAGCAGTGCTGCTGTCCCCAGAAATTAAAAGTAGTCAGGCAAGTGCCAATTAGTTTTACAGTTTAGAGTTGTTCCACCAGAACTGACATCCTTCTCCTTGCGAACTGCATCTGCTTAAAACGAGAGGACGCAGTATTCCAGAATACTGCGGCATTCTCAAGTTCTCAGCTGAGCAGTATTCAAGAAAACTACAAAATCCAAGCCCAGTATGACAAATATTTTAGATGAGGTTTATTTTATCACAATTATCTTAGTACCAAGTCACCAATAAAGTCACCTTCCCAGGCTATTTGCCTTTACAGTATTTCTTGTTAACCTTCTTAACGACAGCATTGTTTGTTGCTGCGTGATATGTAGGAAGAAAGCGCAGAGCGGGACACGTTCCAGCCAAACAGCACAGAAACAAATGACTACTGACCCATACGGAACAATATACACAGACTGAAAAAACAGCCTAAAGAAAACGTTTACTAGGCTTAAGGAGTAACTTATGTATCATCCATGTCACCATAACTTAGCGCAGCTTCCCCCCCACACCATTTTAATGTAGCTTAGAGCAGGTTCAATACCCCAAGTGCACCTATAAAGGCACACAGAGGGCACAGAATTTGAGTTGTAGGACAGATGAATTACTACTTATAGATTATTTCCCCACTGCATTGGTGCGCTCACTTACCCGAGGATATGGAATTCCAGTTTTGGTGTTCTCAAAGGCTGGAAGTAGTCTCACTGCTAGGTCCCGAGCCATATGCAACAGTTCATTGTCATAATCCTTAATGGTCATATCACCAAAAGGCTGTTTGGTATCTGTAATTATTATGTGGGCAGAAAGCAGGCTTCCCAAAACCCTACAGGAAAAGGAAAAGAACTTCAGTTTTTAAATCTGATCTGAACCTAGTTCTTCAGCTAAACCCTTACCAGTATCATGTTTAACAGAAGTATTACTTTGTGTACCTTACAGACACTACAGAAAGAGATCTGCTTTTATCCCCACCAGTAGTGAAAACATCTAGGAAGTCATGTTGCTTGTCAACCACAGTAATCCCAAAATCCGGTTCTGCGAAATTCACCTAACCCAGCAGCTCCTTGCAACATACCAAGTCTATTTATGAGTGAAGTTAAGCAGCAACTGAATAAACAATGTTTAAGACGTTCAGAAAACGAAGCCATTTAAAATCAGGCAGTATCGTAAACTCATCTCCAAGACAGACAGGCCTGTTTTTCATCTAAAATGAAAACGAAAGCAAGAAGGTCCACGGAAGAAATCCAAAACAGGGGAAACCTATCAGCAGGGCTGTTTGCTGTGCACAGATCCGAGTCTCCGCTTCAAAAGTCTGCAAGCCAAAGACAGCTGAGACTACCATTGTATCACTGCTTCAAGTCACATGTGACTCATTAAAACTGTTTTAATTGTGAAAGGATGGAATATTTTCACAAAAGGTTAAAAACCAACTTACTCGAGCAACAGTTATGGAATAAAGCCTACCAAAGACATCCTTATCAATGATTTTACTCTAGTGCTCCCGTATACACACACCAAGTCTTTAACCTTGCTACTGTTTTAAAGATAGAAACTTAGAGTGACGTACCTGATTGTTGCCTCAAAAACTTGGACCGTTGAGTCTTTATCAAATGAAACTGTGTCAATCACCAACTTCACTGCTTTCTGGAATTCTGAGGAGTTTCCCATTACCTTTTACACAAAAAACAAATCTATTTTGTCTAATTGTTGCTTCAGAAGAGGGTTGGGGAAGAGAACAGCAAGTTCACATTTTAGACCAACAGCCATCTCAACCAGATACAGAACACAGTACTTCAAGCTCCCACTAAAAAGACTTTCCAGAGAGTTACCCATCCTACTGACATGTAAAAGTGCATTTTTTAAAAAATGTGTTAAAACAAGGAAATCCACAAAGATATATTTTTGACTGTTTTACTAATCTATGCACTCATGTGCTCTTCCACCCCCAACGTCAGCCTGGTGGGCGATCTCTTAGAGCAGGAGTCTAAAAACTCTTAAGATATAGCACACTGAGTGTTTTAACTGCTTAAACTATCAGTTTAAGAGTTAAGTTTAGCTTAAAAGGTAACACAACAGGCGGAACGATGAAGTCTGATTTGACGTTTATTTGACCGGGGAGTCCAACCCTCCGGGCTTTTGACTCAACACCGCACGCCATGCCCAGAAGTTCCCTCATGCCAGATTTCTACAGGTATACCTTAGCAACTGAATTCCACTATATCCAAAGAAAGATGTAAATTCAGACCCAGCTTCAAGGAAGCAGGAATGTGGAAGGAAAACACAGGTTCCCGCTTGCCTAAGTTCATGATAAGGCTGGGTGTACAGGGAACCTACCTAGCTCTTGAACCATGAAAGCACCATGTGCCACAGCCAGCCTGCTCTTTGCACTACCCAGACTTAGTGGGAAAAGCATTCACACACTTGATCTGAGCAGATGAAGAGCAAAATAGGCCTTCTCTGCGCACAAGCTTCCGAAACACAGGAGACTCTAGGAACCACAAGTTTTATGTTTGAGGAAAAAAAAGTTATGTACGGCCCCAGAAGGTACGGGTAGGACACTGAGCCACTGGCAAATGCGGACAGGAAGGTAACTGTTTAAGCCAACACACCATCAGCCACGTAGCATGGATCCGTAACTGTTGTTTCAGTTAAAACCAAGGTTTCCCTCACTTCCTGCTTTCAGTTCTGTTCATAACTGCCACGTTCAGTTAAACAGCTGAGACCTCCTCACCACAGATCTGCAATTCCATTGTAGCAACGGGAAGTATTTTATAACCCGAAGTTCACGTACAGTCCTTGCACACACTACCTTCTGCACAGGAGGAGAGAAACGCACCATGGATTCAGTGCATCGATGAGCCCTGACACTCCAGAAGGCCAAGAATCTGCCCTGGCTGCAAAAATGAGGCTAATGAAGCCTAATGGGGTCTCTAACTATGCATAAGGAGTTCAAGGAAGAGGCTCTTCTCCATGACACCATACTACTGGTACTAACACCAAACGGAGTTGCTTCCCACATTATCTTCAAATTTTATCAGAAATGCATACAATGGTCTATTTTAGCAGGCAAGAAGCAGCTTTACAGCTTTTTTCCCCTCCTTCCTCTCACCACTCTTCATGCAGATTTATGTGTCAGTCAGGCCCTCTCTGCCAAGCAAAACAATGAGAGATCTTACAGTCATCCTGAATGAGACGGACTCTCCTCCCGACACATCTCTCAGCAACCTATTCATGTCCTGTGACCCTTCCTGTGTGATGGCAGTATCCCCAAAGAGATCTCACCTGAGCCTTGGGGAAGATCTCCAAAATTTCCTCTGTCTCTCCTGGAAATCTCTGCTGGTATGTCTCCAAGTACACTTGTCCTTCCTTGCATGGGTAACACTGCTAGTTTGTGATCCAGCTGTTAGCTAGCATACACCCAGCACCACCTTCTTCTCAGAAGTGAAAGGTTTAATAACCTCTCACTTACAAACTATTAGACCTTCATATTGCTGAAGTTCATTACAATTTTAATTGGTTCCTCACGATGTCATCTCACCTACTCTTCATATTGGGAATTCATCTCTATCAGCAGCTCTGCATGAAACATCAGCACTTTCTGCATTAACAACATTAACACGCAAAGACTAAACGGCACTGGATTCGTGGCTGATCCCTGAAAAACACTGTGGAGTAACTCCCTCCAGTTTGAAACTTTCTGTCGCCACCTTCCTTCAACTTCTCACCAGGTTTCTCTACCGAGTACCCCTCTTCTTCAGCTCCGCCAGCTTTTTTTTTTTTAAAAAATATGGAGCCAGTTCAAGATACCAAATTTTCTGTGTTTGCAAGTTTAACCTCAGCACAAGGGACAAGATCCGTGTTGTTCAGTACCAGGGCAGATGAACCTAGCAAGGCCCATCTTCAAGAGAACACTGAATAAATTAACGCTGCACTACATCCTCATTTTCCCCTTTAGCTCTTTCCTTCAAAGTCCATTCCAGCACGCTGCCCGCTCATGACCACGCTCCCTCCTCAATCCAACCATCCCACAGCTGCGACCTGCAGTTTCGCGGCCCTTCTAAGCCCAGCTCTGTGCCCGAGAGCCAGCTTTGACTCCCAGTTTCCCCACAGCGGGCTTGGGAAGAAAACCACCCGGCGAACTGCAACAGGCGCCCGTTTCGCTGCGAACAGCCGGACGGAGGGAAGAGAACAAGCGAGGCTCAGGCACGTTCAAGGCCATTTGGGGCTCCTCGTCTCTCAAAGCCTCTCCTCAGCAGACTCCGGCCTTCCGGGCAGTAACATCCCTATCCCGCTAAGACACCTCCTTCAGAGTTTGATGAGCAGAAGACCTACTCTTCGGCAGCGCATCCCAGCTGCGTTAACGAACCTTTACACTCACCTGCTCGTCCCAGCTGCCCCCCCCCCCCCCCCCCCCCCCCCCGCCCCCGCCCGGGGGGGGGGGGGGGGGGGCGCGCCCGGCG
>JAVJGG010000037.1:22768693-22789596 GCA_035590195.1 Aviceda cuculoides | reverse complement strand
AGCGAGCCCCAGTGTGAGGCGCCGGGCGGGCCGAGGGCGGCGGGCGGCGGCGGGAAGGGGAAGGGGAAGCGGCGGCGCAGGCAGAGGCCGGGAGCCAGCGCGGGCAGCAGCGCCAGCAGCGCCTGCAGCCCCAGCCTCAGCAGCAGCAGCCCCAGCACCAGCGACCGCCATTGCATGGTCGCCCCGCGCGCATAGTTTAAAGGGACCGCCCGCTCGTCCCCCCCCCCCGCCCCGCTCCTCCGCGACGCGTCGCCTTTAAAGAGCGGAAGGGAAAGGCGGAGGGGACGGCGCGGGGCCCCGCCCCCGCCCCGCTCCTATTGGCCGAGGCGAGGCGGGTCCTCGGGCATAGGGCGCGCACGGCGTCACTCAAGGGCCGAGCCCCGGCCAGCGGCGAAGGGCGGGGGCGGGACGGCGAGAGGCGGGGGAGGCCGCGCCCGGGCGAAGGGGTCAGGCCTGGGCCCGGTCGCTAGGCCGCGCCTGGCACCCAGGGGCTCTCAGGGATAAGGTGAAGGATGAGAAAAAAAAAGAGTTTAAAAAAAAAAATTAATTAAAAAAAAATCAACAATTCCGGTAAAGTTTGTAATCCACAGCTCCTGCCCAGCCCCACTTACCCCACAGGCAGCAGCAGGAGGCCCTCGCCGTGGCCTGCGGCACCGAGGAGCCATCCTCCGTCCCTGCCGGAGGGACAACGAGCCTTCCTCCTCCGTCCCTGCCGGAGGCACAAGGAGCCTTCCTCCTCCATCCCTGCCGAAGGGACAAGGAGCCTTCCTCCGCGCCTGAGGAGAGAGCCAGCGCAGGGGAAGCTAGGTCCTGCTCCGGGGCCGAGAAAAGCGGGGGAAGAGGGACGCGGGGGCTTCCCTTCACCCCACGGCAGGACCGACCCACGCCAACGGCCAGATGGGAAAGGGGGCAAGGGGTGCGACCGCAGCCGAACCGGGCTGCGACGGGAAGGCGGTGGAAGAGAGCCAAGAACAAGCGTGGAGGCCGCTGGAGCTGTCGGACAGCAGCGTAAAATAGAAAAGCTGACAAACGCCACTTGCAAGTTGTAGATACAAAAGTGAAAATGAGGGTCAGGCAGTACTGGTAAAACCAAAACCCCTCAAAAGATGGTCAAATGAACAGAAAAGTTACTAAAGAAACTACAGCTGGGGGAGGTCAAGAGGAGACACGCATCTCTCAGCTACCCCAGAAACCTGAACAGCATCGCTAGCAACTGGTTGTAAGCCTGACCGCTTTATCGCTGAACTAAGGACGGGTGTTCACTCCAGCCTTGCATCCTTTTAGCAAGGAAGTGCACGATTTGTTACAAAGAAACTTGATAGAAATAATAAGAAAAATCCCTACCCAGGGAAAAAAAATACTGTTACCACACACAGACAGGCAACCAGACATTATTTCTCTTCAGCCTGTATTTTATACTTTCTATTTCAGAAGTCAGATCTTGCTCTTTGTTTTCCATTCATTGCAACTGAAACAGTAGAATAAAAAACAACCACAATTCAGTGGTCCATCAAGACTTGTGTATGCTGACTCCTGTTAAAATCCTCTAGCCTGCTCAAACATAGCAGCCTGAGGTTGCTCTTTCAGGTCCGTTCCTTTCCTCAGTCTATGGAATCCATGCATCTTTTTTACGTTCTTCCCCTTATGCACCAGAAATAGTATTATTCACACCAAGAAGGGTATTCATTTACTGACTTTAAAAAATGAGGAAAATTCCTCACTGTTGAAAAGAAAAAATTGAAATATCTTTCTACATCCCAAGTTAACATAATCATACAGAAGCAACTTACCAGTGTACTTCACTCGTGAGACTCTTGTAAGAATCAAGTCTAGCTTTAACTTCACACATAACAACAGCTTTTTCTTTCTCTACTCAGGTATTTGCTTTGTTTGTTGAATAATATAGTTTATTAACTTCTATCCAACAGGTCTTTTCAGAAACACAAATGAGACCAGCAAATGCTTTCAGCATCCAAAGCAAAGCTTTAGATGGAAATCATAGTTTCACAGACCAACTACTCAGGAAGTTGCCCCCCACTGAGCACAAGGCTTACAGTCAGTCTCTCAAGATTAAGTTATGCAGTTAACGCTCCTACCAGTTTCCACAGAAACCACTAACACAGAGCACACACTGACCAAGCATCAACCAGGCAACAGCATTCAACTACTTTTTTTTTTTATTTAAACGAAAACATGAAATTTAGAATTCATTTAGAATTAGCCTCATTCATATACTCAAGATCACCTTTTTATGACAGTGTTTAAAACATGAAGTTTCCTAAATAGGCCATGCAAGACTTCTTGAAAGACGTGTAAACTACTTGAATATATCTGCCTACATGGAAGCAACACTACCTACTCTCTTCACTGTTAGAAGAGTGCTTCAAGGAATCGAACCATTTGCTCTTCTCACAGATGATCTCAAGAATTAAATTTTAACATAGATGTGTTCAGTTTAGCTTGAGCATAACTCTGTTTCCCACAATTTGGTAATGAGGGCTTCTTATATATTTCTGACAACAATAAAAGCAGCTGTACTACTACAGATGAATATGCAAAAGAATGGTTTTCAACAACACTTTATTGAAGCACTTCAAAATGATCACAATGATAGATGTTGCCTTTAACAGAATAAAACCTGTAATGTCATAATTAAAAGGCACTAATCCTGGCACAAAGGTCTACTTACCCACCTTCCACTGTGACGAAAATAAAAACATCAGATATTTTACTTCTCCTTTAAAAGAGTATGTGCGTACCCCCTTTGAGTGCCATTCCCTGTTTGTCATTTAAGTGACATGTAAAAGAAATTCCCCGATGTTTCACCAAGGCATACTTTAACATTCAGCATCTGTACTCCTAAAGCAATAGACTACTACTCACTGAAGTAGACAAGTCATTCTACACTCATGTTTTGGGAACAGAAGTCCTGAAGCACATACCAGTCTCAGGCATTCACACATTACTTCCCCTTTAACACGATTCATTGCTTTGCTGTTCGTGTACTCGGCAATGCACCACTCTTAGCAAAAAGGCTTAAATAACCTGATTTACACCCCCCTATTTGGAATTCACACAGCTCTCTAGTCAGGGTCAGTGCAAAAGCAAGCCAGCAGGGAGCAGTGCTGGGGCATGCGACCGGGAGGAAGCGCATTTCTTTCACATTCAGTAAACACCACAAAGCAAATCAGGACATGCCATTGCACAGCCACAGTAGCTACAAAATTAAACCTTAGAAAAGTTAAAAGCTTGGTAATCCAGCTAAGACATACTTCAAGTTATTATAGATCCCTGCGTAACATTCCTATATTAATTTAACCAGAGAGACTGTTTAAGGCATTTTCTTTGGCCTCCTTTCTTCTACCAGAAAGTGAAGATTATGCAGTTTTATATGTCAGCATCCAAAAAGGACCATCTTTCCAACCTGTTTCCATAAAGGTGCAAAGAGAAAACACAAATCGATAAGAAACTAGATTACTAGTTCCACAGATCATGAAACAGCTCCACATTTGTGCATTTTTTCATGTTGCCAAGTGGTAGGACAGAACTGCTCTGTGCAACTGCTACGACACTCAGCTCTACTCAGGGTGATGATGAGTTATGCTGCACTGTAATTGCACTTAAAGAAACCACCGTCCACACTAAAGTTGATAGGACATTAACACTCCAAGGAAAACTTTCACACAGCCCTGTGCTGTGGGTGGACGCACAAACATTTCTTCCTAGTCTAGTCTAGAGATGCGCTGCTCTACGATCAGTAAGAGCGATCACTTGTACTGAACAAAACCAACAACAAGTATTTAGAGTCGATGGCTATTTTAAAATCATCGGGACACCATACAATACCGACACATCATGAGGTCATAAAGGTATGACTGGTGTCTAACTTGCATGCATATTCATGACCAAGAGTTCTCTCCAGCTCAGTATTTGCCTTTTCACAAGACCCAGTTTTCTTAATATGCCAACAGTCATGGCCTACTGTAGACACATCAGAAGAGAGTTTCAGGACTACAGCTACTGATGTTTAAGTACAATAATTTATGTTACTAAAATGCATCCCCAAAAGCAACTTTTGTTAAGAGAATTGGAAATTTAATCAGTTTCTTTTTACTATCCAGGCTCACTACAGAGCCTGAGACAAGTAATCATCATGAGAGATTAGACTGGCCCGATAGATTTCTAGAAGCAGAACACAGCTCTAACATCCAAGTTCAGCAGACAACACTGCTAATGCCTACCTTAGGCTCTACACCTTTATTGTAACTGAAAAGCTTTAACCTTGGACTTAACTGTGCCAGATGTAAGTAGGCTTTTCAGCCCAAGGCTGAAAGGTGGCAAGAACAGCCTCACTTCTCTGGAAAGACTTACTATACTTCCCTTCTGTTTCAAAATGAAGGTAGTTGGAAAGTTTATCAAGCCCTCAAACAGAAAAAGTGTAATGCTCTGCACTGGACTCAGTCTCTTCAAGGTCTACATTTCTGCCCCGTGAGTAACTAAGGGCATCTCGAACTGTGCAAGAATAGCTGTGAAAACCTGGGCAGAGTCATTTCATGAAGTAATAACAAATGTACTTTTTAGAGTATGCACATCATAGGTGGCCAGTGTAGGTTTCCTTGCTATTTACATTTAGAAGTAGAAGCTATTACTTAAAATACCACATCAAGCAAACAGCTGTTGGCCAAGTTCACACCACAGCTGATTTAAGTGATTAGTACTGGTATCAGACCAACCCGGGTGACAAATCTTACAGCAGTAACACTGTTTTCAGATTTTGTATCTAGATGCATTTTGCTTTGAATGTTAACTCCAGGTAGCTTGTTTTGCACACAGGAAACTCCCCATCAACTGAAGAAATATGCGCATGATGTTTTACTCAACAGTTCATCAGTCCTTCCCACCAGCTGAGTTACATGTGAAGGATGCTAACTGACCAGTACTCAGACCTAAAAACTAACCCATTACAGCTCAGTAAGTTTGAAAGCCTACATGGTGGCAGGACAAGAACAGAAAACATCCAATTTGTTACCATTACTTGGAAGATGTTGACATATGGTCCTATACGTTAATCAGTGGCCCAAGAGAAATTAATGCAACAAAGCATTTGGGAAGAACAGTCAGTGTTAACTTCAGATTAAAATCACAACAAAGATTTTGTCCAAGACCTCTGTCAACAAAAGCCTCAATTTCCAATGAGATAAGAATCTTTATGCTTTAATTGGCAGTCAATGATCAGGCACTGCTAGATCTGACACTTCTGCTAGAAAAGCAAAGGTTTTACTTTAGGCTTGATGACAAGAAACAAGCTTGTAGACACATGCATTTTTCTCCTGAAAACAGAGCTCCAGAAGGCTGCCCGTACTAAGACCCTTCAGCTGACCAGTGCTTCTCATAAACATAAAAAAGCACTGAAGTCTGCTGAGACTGACTGACTAAGCTTGCTCATGTAACCTGAGAAAGCCCCAGGCCTGAAAGGTAGTTTTATAAGCATTTCACTTGAATACTTGAACCACAGAATATAAAGAAGCTCAGGTATTTACCAAACCTTCTTCCCCCACTGTAATCTTGTGGGAGAGGAGACAGACATCCAGTAACGTATTTCCATGAGTTAAGCCACATCAACTCAAGTCAGTCAGTTAAGCGTCAATACAACCCTCAAAACATAAGTTTATTGAATAAAGCTGAAGAGCAGTAAACCAACATATGCATCCACCTAAATAAAAAAATTCACGTATTTACAAAGTTCAGTAATTGTATAAGTTGTTCACATGCAGAGAGTAATGCACAGGTTAACAATTGGTAGTGTTTGGATGCCATAAACGCTGAAAGCAGTGAAGTATATAAACACCAAACACATCAAGTTTAGCTATAGGCCAGTTAACTAAACAGTGACCTGGTCCCCCACAAAGATTCACACGTTCTAGTTTAGTTTCCTTATCTTAGGCACAAGCAAGTTTGCTAAATAAAAGTAACTGTAGCAGTTCCTGGTGAACTAGGGACTACAGTAGCAAGTTAATATACCCTCTCCTCTACAGCACCAGAGTATGAATTAATTGAAATCATGCTTCAGAGAACTGAAAGGGGACAAAAAGTTAAAATGCAAGTTCAGACTGAATGCAGGCAGCATGTAGTGTCTGTGCAACAGTGCGATCGTTGGTACAGAACAGTAAGGCCATGGCAGTCTAAATTAAAACTGGCTTGTCGTAACTGATATGGACTAAACAGTTTCCAACCAAAGACTTCGACATAATGCAAACTACATTTAGGTGAAGAATCACACACAGTGTGAGGCAACACAAGCAGGTGCACCATGTATTTGCATACACTAGTAAGCTACACTGACATTACTGTATGAACAAACCAGTCTTAACAAGTCTGTCCCTTTAAATATACTGAAGTCATTGAGAAAGTAAAGCTACAAAAACATTACAATCTTTAGTTTATACATACTTCCCTATACTGTAGGAGCTAGTCAAGAAACAGGATCAATTCATTGGCTCTCTTGTGCTTTGACACAGTAGAACATTTCATCTTGCAACTTACAGACTTTGCACATGGTTACATCAAGAAAGCAGGCAGGTCTAGAGTTGTCACAATAGCCTAGATATTCCATAGCACCAGGTGAAACTGTGCCCAGCCATTTCATGAGCAGGAGACACTAGACGATTACATAGATATTGTGCTAAAGGTCAACAACTGACTCTATACAAAAACATCAGTAATTTAAGTGTCATGCAGCTGCTCAGAATGTGTGTTCTGGTTTCAGATGGAGACCACTAGTATCTGTAGATAGAAAAATGTATTTGAACAAAGCCTGATGTTCTAGCAATTTGTTTTCATGCTGGAATACTCCAGTTTTTGAAAGCTTGACAGAACAGTCCATTCCCGTCCCCCACACAAATGTTAAACAGAAGCAACAGAAGTATTTTAAACAGTTGACTCTTTCTTAATTCATCATGATAATTTTCTTTTTCAAGTGACAGGATAAGCTCTCAGCTGTAGATTAGTGATGCTGATCTATGCCTTGTGCTCCCCTCTGCAAACAGCTCCCATTTCTCTGCTTACATACACACATCACATGCATTTGTGAGATAAATCAGTATCCCACAACTCACGCTTAAATGTTTTCTAACTACTGTATGTGGCATCTTACGGAATCTTAATGCTGTCAAGCATCAGCATCTTCAAGCCACTAAACACTAGAAATAAAACACTTGCTGAAAATCATATAAAAACCTGGCCTTGAAAAACCAGAACAGAGTGTACCATCATAGTTAACATGGTAGAGAGATTTTTTTTTTAAAAAGCCCCCCCAACCCTCCCACCAGAGATGGTTGTAAAATAAATATTTGTGCTGACTTTATCATGACAACTCTAGTTGTTTTGTGACAGAATAGGAATACAAGTCTTCAGCAGTGCACATGAGAAATGAACCGTGAAAAGGCAAGATTCTTGATACAGGATTTTTGGGTAGTATCTCATTATGGAGGGAAGTGGACAATTGAGATTATGGCCAACTGGTACTGGAGATTCCAAGAAGACTTCAGCTTCTTCTAGATTTTGAATGCTGAATAAGCCACTGAAGCGTGATATCTAAAGAGAGAGAGAAGAGAAGTTCCATATTCAAGTGTCTGTCTGTATTTGCGTAACTGGCATCACTTTGGTATGCCACTGTCCTCAAATACATGACAGGAATATCCAGCCCTTCTCTAGAGGATGGTCCAAGACAGATCAACAGAATGATTTTCTGGAATGCTTGCTGTCTGTGCTTTGGTCCTGTAACTGCTCAGCATCCTTTAAGTAACACATAAAGGAAGTGCCCCAGACAGCCTGGTTCCTCAGCCAGCTACAACTCTAGGAAAAAGACATCCCTTAATCCGATACTTTGGTATAGCTTACATAATTAGTTTTAGATCAACATTGTTCTATTTAGCCAGTCTGCCTTTCCTCACCTGATGAGAACAAAGTTAAGCCCTACAAAGTATCAAGCTCCTCCATGCTGGAAAGAGGGTCTCCTAAGGAAGTGAAATGCACCAGCATCATACCAGTCCAATGCTTCCAGCAGCACCTTCCCTATAGCATCAATGATGCTCAGCTGTGCTGTCAGCCTTGTGCAGGAGATAGAATAGAAGGGAGTATCTGCTTCTCTTATCCACCATGTTTGAATCTTTAACTGATGGCAAGGTAACAGGGGCTTCTTGGATAAGAAGCCAGCAGACTTCCAAAGGCTGTTCATTTTCCTTGGAAGAAGTTGAGTCCTTAATATAAAGCTGTTCTGATATCCTCTATAGCCTGTTCCTGCGACCACCAGCCTGAAGTTTCCCTCATCAGTAAACTCATGTTAGCCCACCAATGAACCAGTGTTAATCTCATAGCAGCCACAAGAAGGCATCAGGAGAATGATAGCTGCCATTGTTGAGTAGTGTGTTTTCATTCAGCTGAGATTACTCAGTTTACTTACAATACTAGTGTCAAGTACTTGGTATTACACAGTACCATGGTTTCTGCCTTTGACCTCCAGAAATTCTAAAGCAACTGATGTCAGCACTAGAAAATTTACTGTTTGGCTGCATGGAGTAGTGACTAGCATAGGCCACAACATGAACCACTTTGATAAGACAGCAAGGGAAGATGATTATTTCAAGGGAATGACTGTTGAGGGAAAACTTGCTGCAGGTACTTGCTACCCACATGAAGTGAGTCAGAATTGAAAGTACCTGACATAAGTATAAAATCATTTAGGCCAAGCTAATAGTGAGACTGGTCAGCTATTTGCTGCAAACTAACTGATGAAAAGGTAGCAGACTTTCACAGGAGACTGACATACATTTGATAACTACAACCCCTACAACTTTAATACCAGTCAAACTTCCTCACTGCCATCAGGAGTTATACTAAATTTAACCAGTGCACCTACATATTGTTCTTTGATTTGCTACCAGTTTCCTGAAGCCAGGAAGCTTGTGTTTAAGAAGTTACAATCCCCCAATCCATCCTCTGAGAGCTGTTCAAAATGCTTAGCATTTTAGGTTAATAGTTACCTATATTATCTTTTTCTTTGCAAGAAATTGAGTAGCAGCAGATTTCTCTGTCCTGAATAGCAGCGAGGTTCCTATGAAAGAGAGAACATTTCAACATTCACTTCACTTATAACAAGGACTCTTACACTGAGAATCTAAACTGTTCCCCTTCATCTTCTCCACATAACTTGTTTCTGTACAAGTTTCAGCTACCTCCTGTTGCTGGGTTTTCTACTCATAAATGCAAGCTTCTTGATCTAACAACCCTATGTACAGGAATCCATTTATTGAGTTAAAGTAGCCTTTCTTAGGAAGGGCTAGACTTACATCTTTTCAATTAGCTGTTTCTCATCCAAAGCATTAGGAAGGTCTCTCTTATTTCCAAGTACTAGAACCTGAAATTCAGAGCAGAAGGAAATGATTACAGCTTTGCTTTAAAAAAAAAAACAAAAAAAACCACAAAACAAACAAACCCAACAAAACACACACCCCCCCAAAAACAACCAAAAAAACCCCACCCAAACGCCCCAACCAACCAACAAAACACAAACAACAAACTTCGAGGGATTCTGACAAGCAGTCTGCACTAGGCTATTAAATCTAATGGAATGAGACATTCACTATTAATCCAGATTAAGGAGGAAGATTGACCTAATCCCAGGAAGAGAGGGGGTACAAATAACCTGCTATGCACAAAAAGCAAGCATGAGAACACATCAGCCCACAAAACTGAGAACAATCTCAGCAGTCTTTCAGCTGAGATTCCCCAAACTTACTCTATACTTCTGCACTACAGCCTAGTTAACCTGTACTATAGTAGACACTAGAAGAGAGCACAAACTCATAATGGAATACTCTAAATTACTGTTCCGATTTTTTTTGGGGGGGGGGGGGCAGGCACGGAACAAGAATAAGATCACTGAAGGATTGACTGAGGTCAACAATTTCATTTAAGGCACTAGGGGCAGGTATTGTTCATGCTTATTCTAACCAGTAAGGCTAGGCGTTACACTTCACTTAAGAGTTCAAGCCAAGCTTCAGACTTACTGAATTTATGCACATTCCTCAAGCAAGTTTAATACTGTGTAAGGCAATACTACTTACAGGGATTCCTTGTAATTGTGGCTTATCTAGAAGATTGTGCAGCTCATTTCGAGAGGCTTCTATTTTTTCACGATCTGCAGCATCTACCATGTAGCTTTAAAGAGAATTTAAGGTTAGGTCGGTGAGACTGAACTACTTCAGAAACAGCAGTCTTTCCTTTACTCTGTCAGTTTTGAGCAGATTCAACAAGGCTTTAAACAAAGCTAGGTCTTCTGAACAAAGAATTTGGTTCTTTTAAAAAAATTCTCTAAGATAAGAGTAGATGAAAGATTCTTTCAGTTAGACAGCACTGCCACCCAGTTCAGACAGGAAGTAGTTAGTACTCTAGATCAGACACTGATAAGAAAATAACCCATCTTGAGCCCTGAACTTAAGGGTAAAAAAAGGTCAATATGCTTGCAGTACAGTTTCAAAATCAAAATGAGTACTACCGAGTCAAGCATGCACCGTTAGAAAGGCTACACGCAGAAGAGAAGCAAATCTGAAGTTAAGTACTAGCTGAAGGAAGACAACACTTACACAATAGCATTAACTCCTCTGCAATATCGTTCCCACATGCTTCGGAATCGTGGTTGCCCTCCTATATCCCAAATCTTAAGGCAAGGGGAAAAAGACAGTTTAGCCATGCACTATGTTTGAACATGTCATACAAGGTAAGATGAGAAATCAAAACACAGTTTTCCCTTTCTCCTTAGGCCAGCTGCAGGACCTCTCACATATTAGAGCAGAAATAATCCCTTGCACAGCTGCTCAAAGCTTGCAGGCCCAAGAGCGTAAGATGCAAACTAGAGCATCTTAGAGCAGATACAAGAACAGATGTGTGTACCAACTTTACACACTGTGGTATATAAGAACATAAAATAAGATATATTGACTTAAAACTTTGCTTTTGATGTAAGCCTTCCCTTAAGCAATATTGACGAGCAGAAGAGAAGGATCTCTGGGCCCTAAACACGTGAAAATTAACTGAGATTAAAGCCAGACAGCATTATCACAACATTGCTTTAACTAGTCCATGAACCTGGAAATCACATATGGATTCTCATTTAAGAAACCCCATAAATAAACTTAAGTGTATTCTTAAGCTATTTTTGACAGGTTTAGCTGAGCCTCTTCAGTTTCCTGTATTTGTCCTAATGGCAGAAGCAAAACAGAGTAAACAAATTTTAAACTAGAAGCTGAAGCCAACCTTGCATGGGTTTAAAAAGAGACAGTCAACAATGGTAACATACCTTTATTGTGACATTACCCTTCGTAACTTTTCTCATGTTGAAGCCCACAGTAGGAATCATATCTTCACTGAATTGACCTGACTGAAAAAAAAAAGAAAGTTAAATTTAGTACTTATCTGATGCAGCTAGTTTACATAGTAAAATATCATAAGCTTTTTCTAACCATTTGCGTTCCAGCTGAAGGCTTCATAGCCAAGAAGTTGTAGATACAACATTCACGTGCATTAAAGCTTGCGTGAAGTCAGTCAAGGCATTTCTTACAAGCACTTAAATAATTTTTCAAGCCTTGAGGCAGTCAGGGGAGCAAAGTTACTTGGGGAGAAGTGCTTTGCATAGCTTAACAGACAGACAGCCAGGGCAAGTGTAGGAAAAGAGCCATTCACCTACTTCTGCTGGAGCCAAGTTCTGTACATCAGGATCTCCTAGTTACCTGGAAGCTAGAAATATCCAGAAAATTTTCCTCTGATGCAAGCTACTCTATGGACAACATTTACAGTAATAAATCACTGCTGTGGAGTAAGCCTCCAACCCACAGGTATGGGTTAACTCCCTGAGGAATTTTAAAAGGCTGGAAAGTGGAAGGACTTGACAGGTCTGCTTCCTGCCAGGCTACACAATGTCCAACTTGTTCAGCAGCGGAAGAGGCAATCGAAATGAAACTGGGGAATATTTCAGCCCATTTCCACCAGAAGTTCAGCATCACTTTAAGTTCTGACATAACTGCTACAAAGCAGTGTTGTATTAGAGAGGTTGTCTAGTAGCAGATGTTTTACTATCTTTTACACTTTTATCTGTAACAGCTTGAAAGCCAAGTTCACAGCTATCTCCTGTAGCTAACCCAGGAGCCATAACAAGTGTTATCAACAGTAGTACAGATTTCTCCCATGCTCCCTTGGCTATTTGGCAGAAGGTGGATCTCAGCCGCAGTGGTCATTACGTATCTCACTACATCCATTATGTGTAATAGAACCAGACAGTCAACCAGATTTGGAAAAAAGGTAGACTCAAATGCATTCAGTTGTTTAATTAGGGTTCGATATCATAGCAGCAGAAAGTCTGCTTCTCTCCCCTGACATTGCACAGAGAAGCTAGCCTGAGTTAAAAGCCCTTTAGAAACTCTGAAGCAGACATCGCATCACCCTACAGAGTTAGGGCCCAAATGCTCACAAGCTGGAAGTAGTAACTAAGTCTGACTCAACATGCTTTGAGCAAACACTCTTCAGAGTTTACAACCAGAAGATGATCAGTTTGTAATACCAATGCTTTGTCATTCACTTCTATGCCTAGAAGCCCACGCTTTCTTCAGCTTGTTCCCCTTACCTCAGGCCTCCCAAAAACCTGTGATCTTCCACTAGCAAACAAAAGCTGCAAGCTTCACACAATACAGACTCCAGTATAATGCTGATAAACATTAGAAGTCAACTGAAAACACAGATGATAGCAGTCACATTTCGGTTTATTTGGCCAAGCCCTTCAGTTAAATGGCACACTGATCTTGTTGTTGACCTCCAAAACAGAAATGCATGCAGAGCTTGGATTTGAAGCCAGCAGTCCCCTGAACAGGTGGTGATTTTTCACATTTAAGATCTGCTTTCCAGATGCATGGCTATACAGACTAACAGTCTTCTAAAAGGACTTTAAAAAAAAATAATAAAGAAGTCCTTGAATCCAAGGAATGCAGCTGTAAAAACAGTGATGACCTGAAAAATGGACAGCTTAAACCTCATTAGGCAGGTGTTCTGCATTCTCATTTGAAAGAAATTTCAACTGTTTAAGCTACACAGAAAAGCATATATCAATCTCATGCAGCACTGTTTCAGAAACTACTCTAACCTTTCTGCTAACTTAGCAAGATAGGTGCACAACCTGAATGCCTGTTCACTAGCTTGCCGTTCCTGCCCTGAAAGCCCAGTGTATGAGTTGTCCATTTCAGCCAGTTTATGTGTAGCTCAGCAGCAAATGGTTAACCATGATTTCCATGCCTGATGCGGTTTAGTTCAGTTCATAAAGCATGCACTGCCAATCTTGCCTTTGAAGGGCCAGCTTGCCATGGTTGCTCAAGAACCACTGCATTCCTGCCTCTGCAGTCACACCCTACACCCACATCTTCTAACCAAACATCTCCCAAGCACTCCCTGAACCTCCATCTCTTTGTGCTACTTCGTATTACCCCATATGCCGTCAGCTATTCCCACTCAGATATTTCCAGATACTTCACTCGAGATCTGTTCCTATCAATAGTTCATGCTCTCTCACTGCTCTTTTAGGATACAGATTCCTTCAGATTGGAGCAGCATCTCATCTCATTTGCCACATGTTTAATGTAATGTTGAAGAAATTACTGTGATCCACCACAAGGAAGCTTTTACAGAATCTTCAGAAAAGCTGCTGCACCTTGTAGTACTTTCCAAGTACTCTCTACCCACAGTACACATTCAGGTGGCATAAAACTTGTTCTGGCTTGCTTAAAAACTACACTACAGTTGCTCAGTTACAACTCGAGTTTCAGCTTTCTGTACTCTGCTCTGTAGGCAAGACAAACCAGCGCTACCTGACATACTTTCTGAACTGTCAGAAACAGAAGGAATGGGTAGCAGGTGCCTTCATCAAGCTGCCTCCAAAACACAAGCATGCCCTTTCTCTCTATAGGAAGTTTGGAGGCTGTGGATTTGAGGTGAGGCAGGCACTTTATACCTTTGAGAGGCAGACCTGACTGCAGGTATATATTTTGAGCATATTGATCAACTCAGATCTTCATTTGGAAGACCCCACTCTGATTTAAGTGCAGGTATTCCTCTGTCTGCGGTCAGTGTACCTAAAGAAAGCTACCAGCAGTCACCTTATCTTTTAAGACAGGTCAAAAAATGGTTAAAACAATTGTACTGGGTTTTTTTAGTAGGCAGTGATCTCCTTTGATAGGTTCTGCTATTGTATCCAACTGTCTTGGCCCAGAAACGGTTCTCTAAACCCAGAATTTAGAGGGCTTTTGTTTACTACCTCTACGGAGGAAAAAAAGCCAGGAATTCAGCTGTGTCTTCAAGTATTCATACAGAAAAGCTACTCACACACCAGAACAAGAAGCATATGCTTTTACTAGTAGGCAGTTCTGCTTGAATCAGACTTCCCTCTGCACCCCCTAGAGCAGATTACTCAGCCCTATCACTGTGTGTTCATGATACAATGCTTTCTCCTTCTAAAATAGGCATCAGCTTTAAAACAAGTTTGATAAGCACAGAAATATTTTCAATTCCCAATCTGAAAGCGCTTGGCTGTTGTCGTACAAAGTAGCATTGCTCAAACACTCATCAAGGACAGCAAGAATAGTTGCTTACAAATGTAGCAATAGCATCTGTTTTCAGCATTTGTGAATATTCCAACAGGCAGACACTATTTCATCCAGGCCTCCTGGAAGATCTGCCTTGTGTACTAGAAGTGATTACAAATTAAGCCATTAGCTCTGAGGTCATACAGACCATACAGCATTAATACAAACTGTTTGCTGAAGGTCACAAAGTTAACTCTAGCCCCTGTTTGAAAGATAAGAAAGAGGGAGACTAAACAGACCGAATTTCAAAAACCACATGCAGAAAGAACCTGCAGGACTAGTCTTTAAGCCTCCTCATTTAGGAGATGCTCCCTTTTCAATACTCCCAAGCTCCCGGACAACCCGAGCATGTGATTTTAGTGCAACATGAACCTATTTACCTGCCTGAGTCCTTATGTTGGATAAGATTATTCAGAGGAGTAAAACTGCTTCCAGACTGAACTAAGTCCCTGCACTGTAATCTGGTTCAGGGCCAACACCTACCTCCATGAATCAGTTTGGGTTCAGCTCACCTTTTATCTAGTATCAACACTAATTCTTGCAAAGACTGTAGCATTTATGCATTTCACCCTCCATCTCACTACCAGGTGCAAGTCTGCCATACCTGGTACGCACCAGCTAACACTACCTTTGGTGCGTGCCCTGAAACACCCCCACACATGCCGAAGCACAGCCACGTTCACAAGCACTGCTTTTTGCCTGTAACACTGGCAGACCGCCTCTCTGGGTCTGCGCCCTCTCCCTCAGCCCACCAGCAGGCCAGGGGCAGCTCTGCCAGCCGGCCCCCCCAGAAGTCTTCCCTCAGGAATGAGCCGGGAGCATGCCAGTTACAGGTGCAGTTCACTTCCCAGAGGCTAGGATCAGAAGACTTTGGACAAGCATTTAACTTGGTATCACCTAACATTCCAGAAGCGTACAAAGGATGCAAGTTTAGTCTTTTTTAATACTTAGCCAACGTTAAAACGAGCTGCTTACTACACCTACCATTTCCAGTTGTCTCGAGTCAAAAAAAAAAAAAAAACAACCCCAAAACAAAACAAACTACACTCTGGCTACTTCCTCTGCCTCTCTGTAGCCGTAAGCTACAGCCAGAAGACTGACAACTTCTAGGGAGTTCTGCTTACCAGACTGTCAGCACCAAGCCCTAAGCAGCTTGATCAAGTAATTGAGCGTAAGACTGGAATTCCTGCTTCCTGTATCTTCCTTAAAAATTCATTTCAATACGTTAAAGGAACCATTAAAGGCAAAACTCAAACTGCAGCAGCAGAACTGGTGTTCCCTCTTCTTTCTTTCCAGCTAGAGCAGTAGCTCTCTCCTGCTGGCACTGGAAAGCGTACTGCCTACAATGGTCCATCCACATGGTCCCCAACCACCAATTCACAGCTACCAGTCTTTGATTCCACAGCCTGCACAAGGAGATTCTTTGAATCGACAGAAAAGGTCAGGGCAGCCTTTAGCTTGCATCTCATAAAGCTAACATGATTCATAACTGTTATAGGACAAATTTCTTCATATAGGCTTTGTTACTACACAACAAAGATTTTTATCTTTACTCGTAATACTTTTCATCCATCTAGAAGAGATCACAAACAAGCTTAGCCAACTAAGAGACAACATCACTGGAGTATGGATTCCAGCCAGGACACTCCCAATCCACCTGAACCAGCTTAATACTACCTTAAGTCCCACTCTTCATCACTATATTTCTTTCTTTTCACACTAAGAAAAATGCTGCATCTCTCCGAATTTTTTTTTTTAAAAAAGAAGAAAAACAGAAAAAAAAGCAGAGTCATTTTGGCATTATATAAAGCTACCCCTACACTAAGCCTCCTCTGCAACATTCATAGCCTCAACCAACAAGTGCACCATATGTGGACAAATCAACTCTCTAGTTTCTGTAGTCTAGCTTCCTTCTTGAAATACTTCAGTGTTTCAGCTACTTGTGATCACATTCAGCAGCTTGAACTCTAGTTTAGAAGCTTCAGTCCTTGTGATCTAACAGTCCCTTGAAAGGCTTTACAACAGCACTTCTATGAATGATTGCTGCAGAAAGCAAAATAGCTTATTCTGACAAGAAAATGCCTTTTTATTTCCCCAACCCTGACTTCAATGGAATATTCAAAAAGACATGGACTGCTTAACATGTAACTACCACACAGCAGTGAAACAAGACCTAAAAAGGCACATTTCTATCTACAAGTCAGTCATGTAAGAGCTTAGGTCATTTCATGCCTCTGATAGTCATGAAAGCATCTTTCTCCAGGTGTTTCAGCTTAAGGCTCTTCCATTGCTTAAAAGAGTGTTATACAGGAAGACCACAATGGAAAAAGTAGATTCCAATTTCAGTCACCTGTTTCAGACCATCTGGGGCAGAGCAAGCAGGACCTCAAAAAAAAAAGTATTAACTGGAATATGAGTCACCTCATATTAGCTTTATTACCTAATGAAGTGAGGCAATCCACTTCAAGAGACTTCTGTGATTAAGAAACACTTCGCTTAAAAATGTATCAACCTTCTCACTTAACTACGTGCATGAAGTGACAACATAAGCTATTTATGACCTACCTGGGTGTTTCAGAAAGCACTAGAGCAGCAGCGAAGCTCTTTAGAACAAAGTTTTTCTGCACTTCTACAGTGTGACTTCTTTAAGTCAAAGTTACTTGTAATAGTTGTGAGGACAGAAGGAAGTCACAGCTCTCAACTGGCCAAAGGAATCTTTTGTTGAGAGGCGCTTCAAAAATTGCTTCTTTCTAGAAACCAAGGCCTCATTCAAAGGCTTGTCAGATATTCCAAAGTTAAAAAACAAAACACACTAATTCAGGCTTTGACACAAATCCCAAAAAGGGGATCTTATTTATCCTACACCACAAACAGAACAGGTTCAGTTTAGCTTTGAAACCTGACAACTCTATCAGGAAAGTGACTCCCTCCCACGCCTGCAGTTCTCCTCTCCTGCCCGCTGAGGACCAGGCTATCAAGCTTCAGTGTTCCAGCGCCAAACACCTGGATCAAGGATCAAGCTACTGGGCTTCAAGCAAGACTTCACAAGAGGAAACACCACTCTTCCACGAAGTATTTTTTGAAACTGAACAAGTGTCCCATTATTCACCAGCATGCACTGCCTGCAGCCTGGAAGCAGAGTCAGTTTACTTGAGTCATGTTTCAGTTGCATCACATGGCTGTGGAGCTCGGTTGCCTCTCGTACCTCCCCACATGAGCATGGCTGGGACTGGCAGCTTTGATAGCAAGTCTGATGAAAGCCTCTTCACAGACACTAGCTGCAGAGATGTAAACGACTGAAGATACTGCAGACTCCGGTAAATAATGGGCATTTCAAGCCCTCAGATAAGAAGGTAACAATTCGAGATGCAATATGGGGATGACATGCAGTTTCTCTGAATAAGAGCCATAGGCCATCTACATTATGGAAATTAGGACCAGGAAAAAATTATATCCTCCCTTGTGAACAAGTTTACTCACGCACACGGAAAACTTATGCTTAATATCTAATTAGAGACAGTGACTAATACGGAGCCTTAGCAAAGCAGAAGCTGCATCAGTTGTATCCAGCTATAACTAGATTTCACTGCTAAGGTTGGTTTTTAAACCTTCTAGTCAAACTAAGTTTGGTCTGATTACACACTAAGTGCTTGTTTACACTGGAGGAATAAATATCGCCCAAACCAGCTAGTAACCTAGAAAAACACTATTCTAGAACTGGACTGTCTGCCTTTCATGGCCTTCCCACTTCAGCGAGTCAGGTGTTGCATCAAGCCTCCTGTGTAATTGGCTTGAGTTTTATTTCTAGCTACATACGCCCGATTTGATCAGCATAGATTATATTAGAGATTTATATTAGATTAAACTCACTGTTGCCAAGAGACTGGTAACAGCCCTTTGTTAAACAGAATGTAGCCTTATAAGCCATACCAAGTCCCTGGTATGTAACCCAACTTTTAGAGCTACTCTGTAGGACTAGCATCTTGCTGTGTCATTCCTTTCATTTTAGTTTTATGGAATCCCAAGGCCTGACAGCTACATACATCGAAACCATTAACTGGCCTGCAGAGAGCAGTTACTCTTTTCCGGCACTCATTTCCAAATGTATACTCTGAATTAAAGTCAGTCAATGAAGCAACTAACAAGAAGTTAGCTCTTCATGCCATGGGTGGCACTACTCCTATAAGAAGCAATATTGTGCTGATAACTGAAGCTCAAGCAATTTTTTTCCAAAACCAGTAATAAAAACCTGAGCAAGTCCCCTCACTCTGTTTTTCGTAAAGAGTCACTAGATTCCCTCACTAAAAACTTCAGAAATGTGACTTGCTACTTCCAAACCTAAAACAGATAATTAGACTGTATCATTATGCATAACAACTTCCTTATTTCACTCAGTTTTGCAAGGCTATTTGAATGACACTTACTCAGATAAATTTCTGGGTGTGATCCTAATGTGCGGTTGAAACCTTGCAAGATTCAACCCCTAGGAAAGCAAGCTGGATACAGATGTCAGCTTTACTGAGGAGTACTTTTACCATTTGAGACAACTTAGACGGACTAAACTCATGTGCAACTACTAAAACCATTCTGTACTGCTTCACATATCTGTAGGACTGCTTCACAGATAACTCCCTGAAAGAGATGTGCTGCTGGTACTACACAGACAGAGCGGAAAAGCAGTACTTTGTCAAGAGCCATCGCCATCCAGGACTCCAGAAGACAAAAGCCTGCAGAGTAACCCCAGTGCCCAAAGTTGCATAAAAACACCGATCTGTATCAGCTCAGCAGCCACAGATTGAGGTTGTTCAACACTTTCAGAGCTCCATTTTCAGAAATCCAAGCCCGGAGGTAGTGGCAGCCACTACTGTGTGTGAAAGAAAAGGCTTCTGGCATTCTTGGGTTAGTCTAGCAACTTTCACCTAACATAACTAGTCAGAGGAAGAGTTACTTTTTGTGAGGGCAGACCCATTTTGCATGATTATCATAAAGCCCACTGAGTGCTAATATGCCCAACTACACAAGAGCTTGGCTACACTTTGACAGCTAGTCAGTGTAACAAGGATTACACACAGCTGCAAGAGAATGAGAGTCCTTTTCCTATCCAGTAACCGATTCAACTGACAAATAAATACGTTCATAAAAATACTCGGTAATATTAAGGAGACAGCCTTATAAAAAGGAGAAGGTCTGCTCATTCTAAGGTTGAGGACATCAGCTTTCTCATTCTAGGTACCCTGGGCTCAAGTCAGTCACGCTCTCTGCAAAAGCAAAAGGTACCCTGGTTTCCCATTTCAGTCTCCCTACAAGAGCTTCCAAATTCCGGCTTGTCTCTTTGAATGTTTTCTGTCACATGCATCCACAGAACAGGACACTGATGAAGCTGAACAAGCCATTGAAGCAGGCCCCTCTTTATCTTGTTCGACAATGGAAAAGCGTCAGGTAGGAGGATTCCCACACCCTTCCTTCATCTGCTGCAAGCAGATCATCAGATAAGTAGGCCCAAGTTCAGCAGTCTGCTGCTGTTAGGCTTGGAAGTTCTCGGCACACACCTTAAGAGAAAGCAGATTGTTTGACACAGCTTTCAGGAGTCAGAATAAGCAAAAACCTGAGAGAAATACCACGAGCGGGAAATGTCTACACCATTTACTGAGGACCACCGAAAAAAGGTCAAATGGAAGAAAGGAGCTGAAGGCACATCACGCTATCTTCACATTACGCAAGCCCAGCCACGCTAGCACGCCGACGGCAACGAGCCTTCGGCACACACCGCAGCGCTCTGCTCCGACGCGGCTACCGGCGTCCCCACGGCCCCACACAGGCTGACGGAGGCCCAGCACACGGCCGGCTCCGCCGCCTCTCCGACGAGCCCACCCAGCAAGGGCGGACGTGCCTGCTTCCCGTCCCCGCCAGCCCAACGGAACGGCTCCGTCCCAGCGCCTCAGCCCAACGCGGGAGGCGGGCGAGACACCCACCGCCTACCGGGGAAGGGGGGGAGTGTGGGGGGGTGCCGGGCAGGCGGTAGCCGCGGGCTGCTGACAGCGAGGCCGGACACCAGGCCCCGGCCCCGCCTCGGCTCCAGCCCGCTCCCGCCGGGCCCGCACAGGCCGCGGGGCCTCCCCCCCCTCACCCCGTCACCCCTCGGCCACCAGAGTCGTCCCCCCCCCCCGCCGCCCCACGCCCCCACCAGGCCCCGCCGCGGCCTACCCCCGGCCCGGCGCGGCC
>JAVJGG010000037.1:22749137-22764160 GCA_035590195.1 Aviceda cuculoides | reverse complement strand
CCCCCCCCCCCCCCCCCCCCGCGAGCTAGGTTGGGCATTGGGACCCTGTGACCCAATGCTACATGCCACGTCTGGGACACCTGCAAAGGGTTCTCCTTCTCCATCGCTGCCAGAAGAAAATTTTCTAAAGCACACTGCATTATTTTTCTAAGCCATTGCATTAAGAAAAAGGGGGGACAAATCTACTCATCAGACTAGTGTCAAACAGGTGTGAAAAAGCAACTAGAATGAGATGGGTATAAAACCACTGGGACCTCACACTAGGGCACAATATTCTGGCATCAGCTACGCCGGCCACATCAGGAGGATCCACACCACCCCGACTGGCCCTGTATCTGCTCGGCAGCCCCTCTGACCTCGGGAGAGCCGTACTAATTGCTTTCTCTCTGCAGGGCGTTACACAGGAGCAATGGTAAGTGCTGCACACAGAGAGAAACAAAAACAAACAAAAAAACCCACAAACACCACAAAAAAAACGTTTCTATCCTTCTCGGCTGCATGGCGTGCTGTGGAGCGTTTGTGCAAGGTGCCTGCCATCAAATGCCACTACTCTCCGGCACTGAAATTAGAAATTTCCCACCTCCCCAGTGGCAGGGAAGGCGACTGTGCATGTGCTCTTCCACCCCAAAACATGGCTTTCCTTTGTATCCATAAAAAGCCAACTTACACTCCTTCCAATTAAGCTGTGATATGAACTGCACTTTGAAAGTTCTTAATCCATTTTATGGTTCATTAACTCAGAAAATTTCATACCCATGGTTAGCCGTATCAAAGAGGATGGAATGCCTGGCACCAATTAGTTCTAATAATGAGCTAAATTGTGCACAGATTTCTGAGTCTCTCATTAGTATGAGAAAATAGGACAGCTCCTCTCAAAATATCTTACTGGACGTTTCTTTAATTTGTCTTTGGCTAAAGACTACTCCCACTAGCTGATGCAGACAAAGAATCTAATTGATTTGATGAGTTGCAGAAGCCTGCTGTGTGGCACTTTACCCTGCTGCTGAGCAAGGAACCATGGCAAAATAATAGTGTCAGTATCGCTCTGAGATTTTGCGTTTCTGCTAATTCACGTTTTGTACTTCAAGGAGGCAAATACACATCCTGTTTGTGTCGTCTGATTTTCTTTCAAGAAGGATTGAGCTGGCCATTTGTAAAATGTCTTAGAAACCACAGGTGCCTTCCAGGTCAGGCATCCTCCCTTGTCGAGGCAGGAGGAAGCTCTCTGAGCTGGGGAAGCTAAGGAGGACCTGTGCATACAAACTGGCCTTGACTGGGAGCCTGGCTCCGCAGCACCGGCAGGTGAGGGCTACTTCCAGCTCTGCATTTTCAAGTCCCACTTAAAATATTTGCAAAAGAAACAAAGGCAGATGATAGCGTGTATGAGATAAGTGTCATCCTTACGTTACAGATGCTTAAAGGAAAGGATAAGGTTAGCCGTCACCTCTAAAGAGACGGACATTAAAGTGACCGATGGTTCCTAAGTCTACCACACAGCCTGTAACACTGTCTTCCCGTAGTTTTACTTGGGTCTTGCTCTTTTGCAAGACTTTCTGGTGCTCCTACAGTATAAATACTCACTGAAGAGCCTGAAGAAGTGAAGGAAGGATTTCACTGCGTCTTCCCCACAGCTTTCCTGAAAAAGAAACATGTCTATTGTGCTATTATTGCTTGAGCTAAACCAGAAATATTCCTTTGCCATTAAGAGGGAGACACGCCTTGAGAACTAAAACATAACTCTTATTTTCTTAGAGATGTTTGCATGCTGCTAGCGTGCCTTTCAGTCCTGCCTCTTTTCTGCAGCCCAGGACAGCATAAAGTCTTGAAGGCACTGGGGAGGAGAGAGACAGAAGGGGAGGGAGGTGCCAGTGAGGGAAGCACAGCCCGACTTCCCCAGGGACCCCGGGGCCGCAGGCAGCGGCGTAAAACCTGACGTGAGCAGAAGCATCTGGCTTCCCAGTGTCTCGCTTGTTTTTCTGAGAGACAGACTGGTATGTCAGAGGGGTGCTTGCTCGGACCCTAGGTTTTCCAAATCTGTAAGAGGGCTGCCTATAGGTGAAAACCTGCCGGCTGTCGTGCCACTGAGATGACCTGGTGTCGGGTTTGTTGGGAGGCATTACCTTTCATGCACATCCTTTACCTTCTAGTAGGCTAGCAGACTTGAAACGTGGCAGCTACGAGGCTGGCAAGCTGTAGGATTTTCCATCACTGGCAGTGAAAATATAAATGATCCGAGTCGTTTTAGCATTTTGATTTGGTAGATGCTGGCAAACACTTTGCAGTGTGAGCTGCTGCATGCAAGTGATGACCTTCAGGAATGCTGGCGTCTCCCTGTGGCGAAACAGCAGGAGCATGAATCAGCAGAAGGGAGCGGGGGAAAAAATGATGGTTAAAAAAGAGCCTGCTGTTAGCAGCAAGTTAAAAAAAAAGTTTCCTCCTAGTCCTCCAGTCAGATTTATTAGCAGAGACCTTGGCACCTGCACAGACCCCCGCGCAAAAGCCAGGCCCACGCTTGCAGATTTATTGCACAGCCAGGGCCTTCGCCAGCTCAGTCACCGCATTTCACCCTTTCCGTAATTTAGATTTTAAATCCAAAAAGAAACAAAACCGTTCTTCCAGTGTGAAGTCTAAGCACAAACAGTCTCCGAGCGAGCCTCCGAAGGACGGGCATAGAGCCCCGAGCCTCCAGCTCTGGGACACGTGTACTACCCAGTTGAGAGGAACCCAGCACCAAGGGGAAGCCCAAAGCAACACCCTCGCAGAGGTTCTCGGTTAGGCTGGAGCCACGAGCCACCCACCCAGGCACCGTGCCCACGGAGACACGGTGGCACCACGCACGTGGGGCCCCGGTGGCAAGCGGCTGCTGCCGCCACAGTCCCCCGTCCTGCTCGGGGCTACCACGAGCCCCGCATCCCACCTCGCCTGGGCGGGCAGAGAGGAAAAACGGGCTCCCGCAGCGGTGCTCCGGGTAGGGGGGCCGCCTGCCCTCGCGGCCCGGTGGGAGAGGGTGCCAGGCCCGGGGGAGCTGCCTCCGTACAGCCATGCCTGGAAACGAAACCCGCTCCCCGCCGCTGCCGGGTGCATCTCTCGCTGCTGCCTGTTCCCCCGGAGCGCCGGCTGCCTTCGCCGCTGACGCGCCGCTGCGCGCCCGGCGTCTGCCTTCCCGCCATGGAGGACAAGAGGTGTCCCGCTGGGGCGGGCCAGGGGAGGCATTTTCTCCAACCTCTGAACCAGGGCTCCCTACCAGCTCCTTGGCAAGACACCACAGACAGCTCTGCAGCACCCTTCCTGACAAATTTAGGTGCCTACGTAAGCTTTCCTTACGTATTTAAGTCCCACCAAGGTGTTTTGCACCTCGGTACCCGTCAGCCACGGCCCCTCAGCACCACCTGGGCTACGAAGCAGCTTTGAATCCAGCATCAAAGCACGGGTCTTTGTCTGTGCAGTTGTACCTAGCCACGCTCACCGTTTTCTGCCTGCTCTCAGAGCCTGCCACGGGGTCAGGACCTGCCTGACCCATGGCGTCACCCAGCGCGGTGTCCCGGGCCCCCGAGCAGGTCCATCCTACAGGGACGCCCAGTGCCCAGCTCCCCTCCCTCCATCTCCCCCCTTGCTGACCAGTGTCTGCGTGTATTTGCCAGCAGCCGGCACCGCTGCCCCTGCCCCACTCGCCCGTTCCCGTGACGGGGAGTGGGATCACGCCTGGCACGAAGAAGACGTGGGCCCCATTTCCACAGAGGGTCTGACCGTCCCCGGCAAGAGCCCTCCCATCGCGGCCAGCAGCGGACAAACCCCCAGCTCCAGATGAAGTTGCCTGCCCGCGATGTCCCCTGCGGACCCCAGGGGACCGGGGCTCATTTGATTTCTTTACACATTTATTTTCCTTTTTTTCTCACCCCAGTTTTCTCCCTAGCCGGCGGGTGCTCTTCTGCCTTTGCTTGGATGTTCCAGCAGAGGGGGATGCAACCTCACCAAAACTGTCCTCCTCGCCCAAAGCCTTCAAACGTGCCCTCGCCTTCATCCTCACCCAAAGCCTTCAAACACGCCCTCACCTTCATCCTCGCTCAAAGCCTTCAAACATGCCCTCACCTTCATCCTCAACCTCACCTTCATCCTCACCCTCATCCTCACCCTCACCCAGGACTGGGCTCCCTGCACAGCACGGCCCCCCCGGCCCGGCAGTGCTGGCACCCACACCCCAGCACTCCCCGGGCACATGGGCACCCTGGGCTCCAGCAAATCTTCTTTAATTGCACGTAATAAATCCAAAGCAAGGGGTTTGATCTACGGTAAGCTGTTAACGAGACGTGAATGAATACAAACAGCGACGTGATGTCCATGTGTCAGCCCCGACCTCCACGGCAAGAACATCTTCAAGTTTTTTTCTCCAGTGTTGTCACGGACAAGGGGGGAAATAATCCTGGGAACTGGATGTCCCTGTGAAACGAGGGAAAGAGAGGGATGTTTATTCCCAGCCGCAGTAGCCATATAATGTACATCAGGCCAGAAGGACAAGACAATCTCATTTAATGCTTTTTAATCAGTGATATTCAAAGTCCTTCATAAAGGGTCATACAGTCGGGGCAGCTGAGGCAGAGACAGGAGAAGCGACGTGCCCAAAGGTAGCAGGCACCCAGTCAGGCACAGATCCCAAGTGTTGGGAGCTGTAGTTTCCCTTGCGGGCCGCAGACCAGATACTATAAAGTGATGTGCAAGGAGGTGCGAAGATTTTTTGCTCAGGTATCGCTCTCTGCTGCGGTCCTACGGCATCGGCGTGGAGAAGCTGCCCGCGCTCTTGCCTTGCGGTGAGGGAGCGGCCGACATCTTCCTGGTGGAGGAAGAAGCAACACGCCTGCAGGTACAACACGAACCGAGGCAGCTGAGCTGCACTGATTTACATCAGCCAACTACTCGACTCATTGCCTCGGCACCTAGTCAGAGTCCGAAACTGAACGGGAGGAACTTCACGTATGTCGATGCTGAAACCGTTCCTTGATCAGGTGCAGAGGAGCAGAAGGGAGCACCCAGCCCGCTCTGCAGTCTCTCTTGCACTGGATTCTGTGTGATCTGGTTGTCCCTGTTGTCCTTTGTCGTCTCCGCTGGAAGTTATGTTCCCCATTGGCATTTCATGGAGCACGGTCGTCTCGGGAAGCTGGGCACCTCGCACACCGTCATGTCAGAGAGCTGCGCTCCAAGGTTATTTCCTATCAAATGCTCCTTCTTCCAGCGATCCAGTTATTTTCTCTTTGGCTAAATCATCTGAAAATCATAGAATCATAGAATCATTTAGGTTGGAAAGGACCTACAAGATCATCGAGTCCAACCGTAGAAAATAGAAATAATCTGCAGCCATCCTTGTTCTTCCTGCTTTATATGTATGAGCAGGAAAGGGAATTTAGGATTTTACTTTAACGCCATACACAAAAGCCTGCTGGAGAGCATCACTCTGATTAGCTCTTATTCTACAACCAAGAAAACAAAAAAGAATAAAAATAAGGGAGAGCCCAGCATGTGGCTTCCGTGCCTTGCTGCTTCAAGGCTCCTCAGAAAATCTTCCTGGTCGCTCAGGGCCCTCATCGATGGCATACTTGTGAATATCCCAATAATTGGTTGGTTTTTATCCTCTTTTAATAACGAGGAAGAGAAGGGCAGGAGCAATGTAATGGTTTGCTCACTAGCACATCAGAAAACTGACTCCATTTGGCAACAAACCAGCCCAGTGCCTCACCTTGAGGCCTCCCCTTCGCTCGGTCGTTGCTGTCGCAGGCGGGAGAACACCTCCAGCCTCCCAACGTGCAACACGGGGCATAACACGGCCGTAACGGCTTCTAGCTGCAGCCAATGCACCCCAGCTCGTGGAAGCCTGAGACGGAAAAATTTGATTTAGATCTGGGAATTAAATTAGCAAAGGGATGAAAAAGAAGAAAAATACCTCACATCCAAGCACGCATCTTTGGCAGAATTCATCGCTGGAAAAAAATGTTAGGATGTAAATTTTGCAGATAGCTCTGATGCATGACGGACTGGACCGAACTCCGTGTTCTAAACTCCCTGAACTTTAAGGATTTGATGCAGATCCAGATTTAAAATTTCCATTGGGGCTTTTCTCACTAAAACCAGAAGGATCTAGTTTCTCTACAGAGGCTGTACCAGATATTAATTTGCCCCTTCTCCCTCTGTGTACCGTCCATCCCCCTCTTTATCCTTCTGCAGTTTATGTGAGTCTCAACATAAAGCACTTAACAAACCAAGCGATGATCTTGATTCTCCCTAGATGCGGGGTACTCTGGTTTCTGAAAAACTGGGCTACAGAATTTGGTGCAGGTATCTGCATACGGAATTTTTAAATAAACTTCATCCCAAATAAAGCTCATCCAAAGCTGTGGGCACTCAGAAATCATGTTTAAAAACACGGGAACATCGGAGAGACAGAACGCAAACGACGCATCCCTTCTTCCCACCCCGCTAGGCAAGCACCAGTCATGAGACTCACACAGCTTAAATCCCACCGTTACGCTTTCCCACCAGACAAATCCTGCTTTATTAAAGTGCAAGGGAATTAGCAAAACCGCCTGTTTCCTTCACGCTATAGTATATAGAAGCAACCTAATCCATACGCCAAAGCTCCCGCCGCCCTTGAAACCCCTCAGCCGGGATTTCCCAGCAGCAGCTCGCGGTCTCCCTCCCGTCAGCTCGCAATTACCTTCCCCTTCTGGGGCACGGGAAGGAGAAAAACGTGTGGGCGCCTGCCAAAACGCATCCCTGCGGCTCTCCTTCCACGGCGTCTGGGTGACCCCCACCTGAAGGAGAAATGCACGGCCTGGGCGCCGGGTCAAGGAGTTAGACCCCAGACTAATTAGCGCTCGGCTTTGCTAGTTAAAAAGGCTCATTTGGCTGACCCGACCGAATTCTTCCCGTCGTTTCGGTCTACCCCACCGCTGCCGGGTCGGATCCGCTGCCCGGGGAGGAGGGGGATTCGGCTGATCAGGTGGGGAGGGATCCCCGTCCCGCTGCCTGACCTGCCCTTCACCCCCGCCTGGCAGGGGCAGCCCAAAACTCTGATGAAAGAGAAAGGAAGCGCGAGTCGGTGTCAAGACGGCATTTCATTTACATGAGATAAGCGCCTTCATGTAGCAACTAGAAATCAAGGATAATTGGCGTGGTTGGGAGACTGGTGTCCTTTGTTACACAGGGCGTAATGGGCCTCTTCGGAGGGATCAGGAACCAGCGTTCCTGCGAGCGAACGCTGCAGCCTGGAACGGCGATGTGCTACATCCTATTTCTCAGGAAGGAGGAAGGAAGGAAGGACACGTGAAAAGAAAAATAGCAGTAAATGATCCCGCTTCATCTTTTTTTTTTCCTGTAACTCTTCTGGCCTTACAAACAGGAACTTCGTTTTAAACTAAAAATAAAGCATGATGCCTATTTCACAGTTGCAGATGGGTGTTTCCAACTGCGCTGCTAGGTTTCAGCCCCTTTCTATATGCAGCCCGAGCAAGGCACGGTAGGAAAGTGCCTCGCTTTGCGTTTGCTATATTTACATTTCATCAGTTATCAGGAGAACAGGATGTCCCAGGGGATCTGAAATAGGATACACCGCGCTCATCACCTCCTGGTCAGTTCAGCCGCGGGGCAGCTCCGTATGACTGCTACCGTTCGCTCGCCTGCCCGCGGCCCCGGTACCGCCGGCGGTGCCGGTGGGTGTTATCCATCCCCGGCCCGGCTGGCGCGCGGGCCGAGCTGCTCTGGCATCCGCGGCCTCCCTCCAGACCAAGTCTGAGACGTGTGCCTGAGGCGGAGGAGAGCTGGCGGGGGCAGAGGGGAAAGCTCCTATTTCTCTTTCTGCCACACCTTTTTTTTTTTTATTATTTTTTTTTTTTGCAAGGGCAGAGGAGATTTATTCTGCCCTCAACAAAATCAAGCCTGCGTTTTCCCCCTACGCTTTGCTTTTCGTACTAACTGCCCAGCGGGCATCAGGAGCGTTTCAGTACAGGGTGATGGAGCGCAAGCAAGCCATTTCCCAGGCGGAGCGGTGCCGGGGCATCAGCAGTACCCCCGGCACGGCTTCCCCCGGGAGGTCTCGCAGGGGTGGGAAGTGCGGTCGGAGAGGGCGGGTGGGCAGATGGAGGGGGTCGATACCCGGTTCTCCGCTGGAGAGGTTACACCTGGCATTACAGATCCTGCAAGGCGAGGAGCCGTCTGCCTCGGAAGCAGGTTGGATGCCCTGCCTTCCTTACCACCCTTGGATTTAAATGTCTTTCTCACACGTTGGGCGTAGCTGCCAAGTATTGTGCCTTCTGTACATCACTCCACCTTGATTTCAAACCACTTCAGCCTGTGTTTGGGAGTGGTTTCCAAGCATTCAGCTCACCCATATCTTATCCACACTGGTTTCCTTTATGAGCTGCACCCACTACAGGTCCAGAGCTTTAAATGCAAACCCAAACAAATATGTGGTAGTGCTTCCCATTCCCACTGGGCTGGCCTGGAGTGGGAGTGGAGTGAGTCAGGAGTACCATAAAGGAAAGTGAAATAGATCCACCCTGAGCAGATGATAGGATCAGGGCAGATTAGTAGCCTTGGATCAGATTCAAGGGTCAGCATAAATCTTTAATCTTTGCAAAGTCCTAGAGACTCCCTCCCCTACACTCTGTCTCACATGCATACACACCAGGCATGACTAAACAGCTCTCTGCGGGGATGGCAGACACTTCAGAAACTCCCGGCTGGTTTTGGTTTGCAAAATAAAACAATAAAGCCGCTCTCTGTTCTGTAAACGTGAGAACTTCCCTATGCAGGCAGATGGCAACTGATGCAAGCCCTGCTCCCGACACGCTGCCCCGGGGACCGGTGCCACACTGCGGCCGCCGCTCCTGCCAGCGACCGGGGGCTTTTTTTTGCTGACGGGTCCCCTCCGGTTTGCTCCGATCTCGTGGTCAGGCTGTAAAACACTCGGCTGCTTAATGCGGTCGGGTGAGAGCTAAGTACAATCCCCACGTTGCGTCTTATTAGATCCCGACAACACGATCTGCCAGGACGTCATTACTTATTATTCCTCTATATCTGTTCCCCACTGACGCTGTGCTCGGTGGACATAATCTGGATAGTTCCCAGATTTCACGTGGAGCTGCAAGTGGTTCGCTTGGCGTAATCGGGGTGGGGGAAATGCTGGGCTGCCCTGGGAGGGGGCTGTCTGTGGGGACGCGCTGCACCCTGTGGGGAGCAGAGGGGCTGGAGGGGAGGCGTGTGCCAGCTTTGCACCCGACTGATGCACTAAGGGAAAAGAAAGGAGAAAAAAAAAAACAAAAAACCCAAAAAAACCAGCAAAAAGCCCTGGCCTAGTTTTTGTTTCATTGCACTGGGCTCAGGCTCGAAGGATGTGGTTTGGTGGTCAGCGCGTAAAACAGCAAATGAAAAAAAAAAAAAAAAAAAAAATTCCTTTGATTTAATCCAGATCGGGTCTGTGCATGCTTTTCCTGCGGCCATCGGAAAATCACACGAGGGAAAACCCGGCCCACGCTGCCTGCAGCTGGGCGCCGAGGGACGTGGCGCAGGTCCCGTGGTGGCCCTGTCCTGCTCGGAGGGACGCTACATCCTCCGGAGCAAGCTCTTCCAGGCGTACGTACCCACGCCGGCACCCGGAGGACCTCAGCCCCCACCGGGGCACCAGGACATCCATCTCCTTGCCGTGCGGCAGGCTCCGTCTCAAGTTTCTTGATAGATTTATAACAATTCAAGCCACTCTCGCTACCACTCTGTGCAGAAAGGGCCAGGCAATTTCTGTATAAGTGAATATTTATATATTCCCGTAAACATTTTTAATGGGAAATTGCCTAATACGTCTTATTAAACGGAAAGCATGAGCAGCTGGCCGAGGGAGCCTGGCAGTGCTGCTGACAGTGGATGTGCTGGTGCTGCTGCACCTCACAGCTGTAATCGTCTCAGGAATCCTTCGACTCATCTTCCGAGTTGCTCCAGGATCCGCGCAGAGATCTCGCGCTCGCCGGCCTCCTTAAAAAAACACCTGGGCCTCACCGCCGGGTTCAGAAAGCTCCTGTGGCAAACGCCTCCCGACCTCAAGCGTCCAGGTGTTCGCCGGAGCCCGGCCGCAGCTGGAAAACCCCTCCGTGCTTAATGCCTCACCGGCACGCGCCAGCCGGGCCTCCTGCTCCTCGCACACGCGGCGGTGCCGGAGCCGGTGCCGGAGCCGGTGCCCAGCTGACCGCGGCACCGTGTTCGCGCCGACGCGCCCCGGCGTGCGGCCGCTTGCTGCGGACGCTGGGGACCAGCCCGTGCCACCAGCCGTGGGGACCAGCCCGTGCCACCAGCCGTCCCTCATCCCCAGCAAGCTCCTGCCAGGTCCTGGCCAGCCCCGGCTGTGCCGTGCCCTCGGCCGGCAGCTCTTCCCGTTCGCTTTTCCAGGGCTGCAGAGACACGGCGAAAACTTGACTGTGCTCCGAAGCGCAGGAAAGCCGTCCTCAGGGTCGTGTGCCCCGCCGGGGTGTTGGGGTACGGTACGGGCCTCGCAGGTCCTGGGCTCCCGCCTGGGGACCAAGGATGTCAGCGAGCGCCGCGGTGCGGGGCTGCTCTGTTACTATGGGGACGAGTGCCGCCGGGACGACAGCAATAAATGCAGAAAAATCCCCCGGCAGCTTTGCCGGGGTGGCAGCGGGGATTGCTGGGGTTGCCGTAACCCGCCTTCCCTCCCCGGCTCCGTGGCCGCCCACCCCTTGCGACACCCGGGCTCCTTCGGATCTTTTCCCAATCCGCGAGGCTGACGACTCCGAGCTTTACACGCCGTTGTGGTTACGCCGGCCCAGGAACGCCTGGCGGCGGAGGCGGTGCGCCCGCTCCTCTCCTGCCGGGGACCGGCCGCCCCGGCTGCGTCCCTCCGGGACCTCGTGCAGGGCACGTGGGCTGCGGGCACGGCGCGGCGCGGCGGGCAACGCGCGTGCTCCGCGCTCTTCGCCGGCACGGGTTTTGCAGCGGCCGTGTCAGCACGGGACGCAAAGCGCCCGGCAGGTTCGCACCCGGGATCGGATTGAGTCAGGCGTCGCACGCTCACTCCTTATTCATCCGGCTACGTGAGCCGCCAGGCAGAGGCTGAATTCTCCGTGACCTTTGGACACTCATTTAAACCGTGGAAAGAGTGACGGGCAGCCGGCGGGCAGGGAAAACGGGCAAATAGCCTTTGGAGACGGCGGCAGAGGCTGCTGTCAGAGCCTCCATCCCGGGGCGGTCCCCGAATCGGGGCGAGCGCGGCGCCCATCGCCCCTAAAGCCTTCCAGCGCCTGGCGTGGGGCGGTGGGGCCCACCAGCGTCCTCTGGCCTTCTGTCCTCCAAAACCAAGCGGTGCAGCTCGTGGGATGCCTCCGTGCCGGCCGTCACCTACCCGTCCCTCGCGGGGCAAGCCCCCGCTGCGGTCTGCAGACCAAAAGCCGGGCTCAGACCCCCAGCTGAGCCCCGGCCCGTGGCCTTCGAGGGCTCCTGGACCTGCTTTTGCTCATCGGACACTGCCATCCCGCCCAGCCCGGCAGAGATGCTCCGATAGAAACGGGCCCGGGGAGAGACCGCGTCCGGCTGCGCGCTGCAGGGAGGGAGCCACTGCGGCCGATGACGGCTTTCCCCAGGGCATCGTCTTAGAAAGCGGCTCTTCGGAGGCCGGGTGATTCAAGGGGAAAGCTCTGCAACAGTCATTCTGGGAAGTTTCCATTTGAATTGCTGCAAAGAGCAGTTTTTCCATGATAAACAGATTGCTTCAGTTCCCCAGAAGCACTTGGGGGGGGGGGGGCGGGCCCCACCGCCCTCTCCTTCCACAGCCCTTCCCGCACCGGGTCCTGAGTCATCCTCCACCCAAAGGCTCGGCCGCCGGGGACGGACGCCCGGTGTGGCCGGGAACGGGCAGAGCCCCGGCGGGATCCACGCCCGCAGCCGCCGTGGTGCCCCGAGGAGCCCTCCCACACCACAAGGGGAATTCAGCCCCAGAGCAGCCGCTACGGCTTTGAGGTCAAACGCTTGTTTGAAACCAAGAACCGGAGAAAACCCCTCCCCAACCGACTCCAGACCGGTGTCTGCAGAGCCAGGGCCTCCTCCGAGGCTCCCCGGGGCACGCTCCGGCTTTTTCATGCGCGAAAGCGCTTTTTCCGGCGCGCTGGTGGGGTCGGACGCTTTGACTCTACGGTCAACAATTAATTACGGGAATCCCTGGCTGCCCGCCCGCCTTGTCCCCACAACACGCTGGTACGCTCGTTCGAGGTGGGGGGGGGGGGGGTGCCCAGGTATGCTCACGTTTAACCTGCACCCCCCAGAGCAGCACCCCGGCCTCGGTCGACCTTCGGGAACGTGATGTTTTGGCACCGCTGCGGCCGCTGCTCGTACGGCCGTTGCAGCCGCCGCGGAGAAAACGCCGCTCGTCTCCTCCCGTTTGGGCAGACGCCGAAACCAGGTCGGGTGCCTCGTGTCCTGGCCAGCTCCGAGGCAAACATCTAAGCGGTAGGGATCAGCGAGGGAGAGGAATCCCACTCCTTGCACCTCTTTAATCCTATGGAATAATGCATACCATGATGTGAAACCTGGATCGGGTCCAGCCCTCACTGCAGGCAGTGACAGACCTCCCACTGATTTCGATGGGAGCAGGAGCAAGCTGGGGTTTTTAATCAGCGCGGTACCAGCAACAGGAATAGCTCGTCGAGCCCCGGCGCTACCCGTGCAGCGTGATGCAGCTAGGAGACGTTAGAATGTGGTTGCCTATGCCCATAAGGTCACATTTCATCTCAAATCACACCAATTTCACAACGACACGTGTTAATACCACGCGATAATCATCAGCCCCTGCCTTCCGTTCGCGATGAAATTTTACCCCCCGCTGCGCACCGATCGATAGCCGAAGTAAAACTCTGCCGGCAGGTTTCCAAACCCCCCCCCTGCAGCAGGAGGAGAGCGCTGGGAAAGGCCCTGAACATAGGCATAACCTTATTAATGATTCAGCGTCAAGAATAGAAATAAGAGTTAAATCTTCCGTAAGCTGCTCAGCTCCACATTCATGTTGTATACATCCTCAGGCAAAAGCGCAAATACGAACTCCGTGCATACCCCGTGACAAGGATAAGTAATATTTCAGGCCTAACTATTTGCATATTCATCAGTACTTTCAAAGCAGAATATATCTTTGCCTTTTTTCTAGCTGCCACTAAAAGCAGACACACGGCGAGGCTACCCGGAGAGCCCCGCACGGGAGAGAGGAACGTTGCAATACTTCCAGCAGCACCACGGGCTGAAGGAAAGATAAAGCTGTACTGCCGAGAGAAAACTAATTATTCCTTCTCGGGTGACGGCTCTGGCGACGACTGACCGCTACCCCCATTTTTCGGCCTGAGCGTTGTTCAGAAAACAATAAAGCGGCGTCCTGCCCTGGGTAATGGAATAAAAAGCAGAGCTCGGGGCAGTAGGTAGAACGGACCTCTGGGGAGAAGCCCAAGGCTGACCCGGCTCGTCCCGGTCGGCGTTGTCACCCCCACCCGACGCGGTTCTCCGGCGCGGAGGCGAAGGGACGCGGGCGGGCGCGGGACAGGGCTGAGCCGGCCGAGGGACCGCGTCCCGCGCAGACGCTCACCCGCCTTCGCCCGGCCGTGCCCCGGGACCGTCGGCAGCCCGAGGCCCGGGCAGGACCGCGGCTCCGCGGGGGTGCGACGAGTCGGGAACGGGGAGGCCGGGAGCAACCGGCCCCGGACGGACCCTGTCCGGGTCCCGCTTTCCTGAGAGCAGCAGCAGGAGCAAGAGGAGCTGGGGGATCTGCTTTGTTATTTTTGGGCATTCCTTGGTGTCGCTTCTTGCAAACTAGTCCCCGGCTCCTCTTGTTTCCCCTCAGCTGTGTGGTGTTACCCAGCTTTCCCCCGTTTGCAGGTTTTAACGAGGCACATGCAGTGAAAAGCCCTTCCCAGCCAGAGCTTGACTGCTTTGCCATTTCCAAAGGCACTGGGTGGAATGGCAACAACTGACTCCACGGAGCGATGTGCCCGGAGCAAAAACGCACCCCGGGGGGGGGGAGGGGAAGAGAAATGCATAAGAAATAGATTATTTCAAAACGCCAGGTAGAAATATTACCCTCCATTTCTTAAAACCCCAGCACGGGAGCGCGGTGCCCTGGGAGCGTGGGCACGAGAGCGCAGGCACCCCCCCCCCCCGTCGCGCCCACCATTTCTAGCGGTGCAGAGATACGGCTTGCCCGGCCATCGAGACCACGGCGCTAACGGACATTTTCCGTGTAGGGGCCAATTAGCAGCTTTTACCTGGCCGGCTGCCACTGAGAGGCACTTGGCTGCTTCTCAAGTGCCATGAAGCACTCGGAGAAGGGCAGTGGGAAAGGTCTGGGGCACGGGGAGGGGGGGGGGGGGCTGCGCGAGCTGCATCTCCTGGCTCCGGCAGCGTGCCGCCGGTGGGGGTTACAAAACACGAACACCCCGTGTGCCATAGCGAGAGTCAGTGTCGCCGGCTCCGCTGGCTACGGTTACGCGACGTGACCCCAGCGGAGTCATTTCGCCTGCGGAGCCGGGGAGGGGTACGCTCAGCCCGCCTCTGCCCCCGCCTGCCCCGGCATTCCCGACCCTCTCCTGCCGTTCCCAGCATCGCGCCAAACGTCCAAAGGGGAAAAAAAGACTTGCTCAAGACCTGCTGCTTTTTTCCACGATGAAGCAGCTAAAGCAGAAACAGCAATTATCTGGTTCAGTCTGGTGCTGCTGGCCTGGAACATGCCATGACAACGTGTTTCTTGTTTCAAAGCCTCTTTTGTACTAGGACACAGTTCAAGGGATCTTGCAACGCCTGCGTTTGTAAACACGCGGCACTTGCAGCTACACGCTTTGCGGATGGAAAGCCGGGGCAGAGCAGGAGGGCACTTCTCCCCGCCGTGGCCGTGTCGCGGCTGGGGGGAGCGCTCCCCCTCGGCTCGGCGTCCGCGGGCGGACGTGCTGATTCAGGGACTCGGGAGCCCTGTGGCTGGTTAGCCATGCGTGGTCCTCAAAAGT
>JAVJGG010000037.1:22712068-22740344 GCA_035590195.1 Aviceda cuculoides | reverse complement strand
CACCCCGGGGGTACACACACTACCGAGCGGTGCCGCTGCGGGGGTTACCGGCTGCTGCGCCTTCACGCCGCCGGCGAACCCCCTAAGCACCCCCAAAACGGCCACCCCCAAACCAACGCAGCGGAATGTCGGTCCGCAGGCTCAAAACTTTGGGAAACAGAAGCCGGAGTCAGCCCCATGCCGGCGGTAGGCACGGGCCGGCGTGGCAGAGGAGCGTCGGGCGATTCACGCTGGGCTGGCACGCCGGCTGTTGCAAAAGGCCGAGCGCGATGGCGACCAGGTACCTGCCCGAGCAAACCTCCCCCCTCGAAGGGCTGCGGTCATTTTCTGCCCCCATGCCGAACGAGTCGAGGCAAGCTCGCCAGATAAAAGGCGCGTTTGCCGAGATAAGGCAATGGCACAACCCCAGCACGGAGCCTCTGCTATCGCCTGCCAGAGTCCCGGCCCGCTCCGCCTCGGGAGGAACCTGAGGTCAGGAGGTATTGACGTGGGAGCACAAGGAGGTTTTACACGGGCGATGGAGACGGGCCTTCTCAGGCTCCCCGCCGGCTGAAGGTGCGTCTCGTTACCAGGAGGAATCCCGAGGGGAGTCGGAGCCTCGCAGAAATTTGCTAGCCGTAAAGGCAAGGTTTATGAAAAACAAAAACCTCTTTACGAGATGCCGGCTGCATCTCCGGCAGAAAAAACGCGGCGCTGTGGCAGTGACACGGAGCCCCCCAAAAAGCAGAGGCTTAGCTTGTCCCGCTCGCTGTGGCCTTCTCGGTGTATCGCGTCCGAGCCCGCAAACCTGGCGTCGACGGCCACGATCCGCTGGCCCGTCGTGAGGGTCCGCTGGGATGCTGCAGACCCAGCCCTCCGCGGAGGAGAGGACTTACTGGAAATGGAGCACTGGGTTTAAATGGGGGCAGGATGAGAGCTCCGGTTGTCTTTTGTACGGGGACTGAAGAAATTCAGCAATAGGCATCAGAAAAAGATGGCAGCGATGCGTCTGTCCCTTCCTGCAGTTCAGGGGAAAGCAACCGGCATCAGCAACGGGTACGGAATCGGGTGGTTCGTTCCCTCTCTGCCCTCAAGACCCGAGCTGTTATTTCACAAACAAAGGGTGAAAAAAATACGTACAATTTTTAACCTGTCCCATCACTGACCCTCTGTCCAAGGCAACAGAAATAATTAGAGCTTGCTGCAGCTTATTGCTAATGAAAAATGAGGTTTGGGGCCAACCTGCTCCGCATTTTAAGTTCAGACTCAGAGTGTACGTGGACAGTTTCATGCCCATGAATTGTCTGACTCCTGCATGCTCTTTTAGATATTCGGTACATTCCTGCAGTGGGTGGTGAGCTACAAATCAGGGTCAGAGGTAATCCCCAATTATTTAGCCCTTTTACTGTTCTTGTGCTTGCCAAACAATTCTCCATATCAGGATTTGCTCGTGACCTTAAGGGACGTTGCCAAGGATTTAGGAGTCCCCCTAAAAAGAGGATCCAAACGAAGTTATTACATTCTTGGGCATCAAGTTAGATTGCTGGAGAGTTGAATTACATTTTCCTGGGGATCAGTTTTCATAAGCTAGGGCTGATGCAATCATCAATTTGCCTTCTTGATTTTGTTTGCTGAATTATTTCTGCGCGGAGGGCTCCTTTACAACGTACGACTAAGGCAGTAGCAAAACATTTTAAAAGGCTTAATTTTCCAAAGCCACTCGTCGAGCGGCAGGTCTCCCGAGCACGTGTTTCAGAAGGGCTGAGAGTCACAGGACAGCGGCAGCTCGTGTCCAAGGGGGATTTGCAGTTATTTACGGACGCAGTAAAAGGCGAGGGTTTGGGGGTTGGTTTGAAAGTGTGCTGAAGGCGGGCTGGGGGGGCCCGAGGGCCTGGACCTGCCCCTTCCCCGGGACCGTCCCCTTCCGACCATAGCAATTTGGGGGGAAACGTTCCGAAAATCCCTGGCATCGACGTCTGATGGGAGCCTATGTGGGCAGCGCTGGGAGTTAACAGATGGGTTGTGGATTCAAGCTTACGATAAGGTTACTGAGGGTGGTTTTGTTTTAAAATGTCTCTTACTTAATATATCCATGAAGGCCAGGCATGTGCCTGTGGCCTGTAATCAAATCGCTGACTCTCCCTCTCTCCCATTTCCAGCAGTCTCGTTTCGGGTTACTGGCACCGGAGGTGAAAGAACAGCCACGTCTCGGCCCAGCAGCCAAGGCTGGACGCTGAGGTTACACCGTGCGGGAGGTGCTGCACGGTTGCGGTCAGCCCTCAGCATCTGACGGACGGCCTCGAGGCCTCCGTAATTAATACCCACTACTTTTTGCAGAAGGAAAAGCTTCCGTGGGAGCCAAACTGTCCCTGAGAGAGCGGGGGAACGGGGTTCACTCTCGTGCTCAGTAAAAGTGGTGGCTCTTCTTCTGAGGCAGGCAGATCTCCAGCCGTGGCACCGGCCTCCGGGGTGGACGTGAAAGCACTCGGTGGGCAGCAGGGTGCTGTCAGCTACGCGGGACGGTACCTCCATCGAGCGCCCGGGTCTGCAGCCTGAGGTCTGCGGTACTGCAGCATCTTGGTCAGCGTGGGATGTTATCGCGCCAGGAGCGCTCAGGATCAGCAGCTCCCGGGAGACCTGCGCGTCTAATTTCCCAACCGTAGTGTCTAAGGCACGCGTGGGAGAACCCGCACCCATCCGCCGAAGGCAAGGATCCCAAAAGGGGCACGGTGCGACTTAACAGCGGAGGATCCGAGGAGCAGTTTGTCACCCACCAGGGCTCTGCCTTGTCCCTCTGGTAGCCTGCAGGTAGTTACACAAGCGTGAATTTAGTGCGAAGCCTGGTGGTTTCAGCTGCGTGCGTGTGTGTGACTCACTATCTCAATAGCACAGCTGGCCGCACTCGCTGCCACGATGAAAGGAATCGTCCGCACGTTAGAATAAGCCGAGATGTAATATTGCGAGTACGTGCACCCAGCGCTGCTTAATTACATTGGCTTAGGCTACCATGGACTTGTTTGGGTAAAACACCGGGAAAACCTAGCGAGAGCTGTTGTCTCTGTGGAGTCCTGGGCAAGCGAAGGGCCCTCCCTCCGGCACTGCCCTGGATCGCTGCCGGGCACGTGAGAGCTGCGGGTATGACGCTGGCACCGCTCAGTGAAACTTGCCTGAGGACTATTCAAATGAAAGCCATTCCCCTCTTTGAGCGGAGACGTCTGCCAGCACCCAACGTAGCAGTGGGAGGAATACGTAGGTGGAAACTATTTGGAAGTGGCAAAATTTGTGGACATTACAACTCGTAATAAGAGACTTTAGCCCACTTTGATACCCTGTTTAATAAAACATGCCGGCTTCCTGGTGACATCCTGCCCTGCCTCGCACCACCAGCCAAACCCAGGCAGCCGAGGAGCTCACGCTGTTTAACCAGTTCCCCGCTGGCTGGTTGCACCATCTCGTGAGAAAGAACCCCAGGCGTGCGCACACCCGTGCACACCCCTCCGGCTGCTCGCCGGGCTGCAGCCTCTCCCGCACCGTCGGCTGACGCTGCTAGCGCGAGCGGAGCCCTCGACCTCTGTCTGCGCATGGCGTAAGAGCGATTTCAAAGGTCACGTCCCTGCTGCTGTTCCCCGGGCTGCGTGGTCTCCGCAGAGCTCCGGTGGGGCAGGGGACGGCGAGGGGTTACCCACCCCGCTGGGAGACGGCAGGGAGCCAGCTGTGGGCAGGACAGCCGGGCGGCCAACCCATCCCGCTCAGGAGCAGGAGTCGCTTCTCCTCCCGAGTGACAGGGTTGCCTGGTGGATGCTTTGCACAGTGGTATCTGATCGCATTCCTCCTTCTGCCTAACATCAAACAGTGAGTCAGCGACGAAGCCTCATCAGATGTCTCTCCGCTTCGGCTTTCATATCTGAAAAGCAGGAAGGATGGTGCTCTGCAAGTATGCAAAGCAAAGAAAGTAGGGTGCCTTTAGATCTACGACTTGGAAAATACCACAGCTTTTAACGACAGCATTATTTACTTTTTGCTGGCATTCATGTACCCCAGCAGGGATCAATACCACCGGGGCTCATAGTCTAGGGAGATTTTGTTCTTTCTGGGGGATGCGGGTAACAACAGCTACAGGGCCAAACTGCGTTACGTCTGAGTCAATATTAACACAAAAAGTATTCCAAACTTGCTAGCTGGATTAAAAAAATTACACACACCCGTAAAAACAATAATAAAGTAAAGCCAGAACAGGCAGAAGAAGAGACCGGGAGCATGTTCCTCCCACAGTTCATGTCAGGACACGGGTGAGTTAAACCTTGACCTCTGAACCTCGAGCCTGTTGGAAAAGGTTTGCGCGATCTACGTGCTCATGGCGTATAAGGCGCCTGTTGATCAGCTGATAAGGTTGATCAGTTCAGGGGGACTTGGTTCAAACTGCAGATATCATTAGGAGCAGCGGCAGAGCGAAGGCCGTTTGTCAGGGCTCGTGGCAGAGGTGAAGAGCGCAGCAGTTCGGCATGGGAAGCTGGCTGCCGCAAAACCTGGCAGGCGGCTCAAGCAGTGCCGTGGGGAACCCAGCTGAACTTCTGCAGGGACACCGTCCGCTGCCGCGGCTGGAGATAAGGGAGAACAAGCCCATATACTGCGTGTGGACTTGCTTAGCCCAGCCCGGTCTTTGTAGGCTTGTGTGATCGTACGGGACGAAGAAAACGCAGGTAGTAGGGGAAATGCAGGTGCACGGGCTCCTTCCTAACAGGCCAGACAAGCCATACACATGAGATTGTTTCCTAGTCATGCAGACTTAAAAAACACTTGGATGTGAACATCATTAAGCTCTGGGGTAGTCTGGAGCAGCCGTGGGAGAATGTAACCAGTCATTTTCTAAATAAGAAGCCAAACTTCTGAGTCCAGATCCACCTCCTCCCAAACTCCCAGTCTGATCCCATGTGCATCATGAGCCAGATGTGGCTTGGGCATTACTCCTGCTGTAAATTCAGCTGAAATAAGCACAAACAGGAATTAAATGGAATAGGAAATATTCACGGTGGATTTGTGCCTAATCAAGATTACACACAGTTTTGCTGACTACGTTCCTCCGGCACAAAACAGGACCACTCCGTGCCGCGCGGCAGCCCTGATGCCATGCTGCAGTCGGGCTCCTCACCTAAACGGCAGCTGGAGGGGAACGTGCCTATATTGACGCAGAAAATACAGCCCACCGGGACAGAGAAAAAGGCAGAGTACACCCAGGGCATCCCTATGAGAAGTACTAGTTGACAGGAATGTCTCTCATAGTGCCCTTCCCTCTGTATCAGAAGTGATCTGGCTGAGAAGTCCTGGAGCAAACCACAACTGAGGGTGTTGCTGTCTTCCCCAAATACTTTCTCTAATGAGGTTTTTAAATAGTTTTGCCCCGCCTACACTGGCAGCCAGAGCACTTTCATCTCCAGGTGAATGGGAACCGAGGTGGGACTCTGCTGTCTGCTGGGGAGGATCATTTCCATATTGCAGCCGAGGCGGTGAGGCTGGCAGGCAAAACCCGCAGAGTGGCAGGGAAGTGCTCGTTCTCGGAGATGCCTGCTGATCGTGGCGCAAATATTAACCGCGTGCATCAGTGTTTGAAATGCAAAGAGCACTCCGGCAGTGTGGGTTCGCAGGAGAGGGGGTGCGTTTCGGTTACACTTTCGCACCGACAAGAAGGGTGCATCAGCCAGCAGGTAGCCGCTGTAAAACTGAGGTTTATTAACAGGACTCAATTTGTTGCAACCTGTACCTACGGTGCTCTGAGTAACCACACACCTTTCATTCTTAGGTGGCAAAGATCACGTCTATCCTAGAGGGTTTTTGGTGGGTGTGGAAGTACTTTCCACGTAAACGCATCTCGCCCCCTTCTCCTCCCCTGCACTGGCTGCCGGCGGAGCAGCACTGACGTGCAGCCTCGGAGGCGAGCACTCGCCCACCCTCTCGCACACAGCTGAAGAGGAGTCCCAGACTTGCCTTGCACCACCTCCGCGGGTTCATCTTGCGGGATGCCAGAGTACGTACAGCGTTGGCCTCACTCGGCTGCTTTGCGGGGCAGAGTATGGGATCCGAGAGGTCAGACGGTGCTCTGAGAATTTTTTTCCAAGGGGAAAAAGAATGGTTTCATCACAAAATATTCGCATGGGCTATATTCCAGTGATCTGGGGAAATACAGATGGCCACACAAGCTCATTACAGCTGTCCCTTCTGATTTTATAAACTGCACGTCTGTATAATGAAAACAAAGTCCCAGCCCTGAAGAGCTGCGAACATCTGCAGCTGCTGCCCAGATGTGGTTGCCCAGAGCCTCTGCAAAGGTTTCAGGGGAAAACCCCCGTCTGCCTTGCACGTAACGCCAAAACAGAGGACAGAGGTTTCGTTTTATAAACCTCGACCAAGGAGACATTAAGTGCCTTTGATCTCCAGATATAAAAATGATCTTTTGATTTAAGATTATGAAAATGAATAACCATCTGCTAAGAAACAGCTACGGACCCACGTTTTATTGAGGCCATATGGTGTCCAGGGCTTCTACGTATGAATTCAATTAGCTGCTTGTGTCTGCGTCAGTAATTCTGTATCCACCCAGTCATGTTTTTGGAACAAATATTATAATATTCCCATGGATCCTCCAGACAGTGGGAGGTGTTTCCTTCACTGTGAAGGTTTTGGGAAGTGATGACTTTGTCTCATGTTCATCTTACCCTACTCTGCATTTCCAGTCCCTTGCTTCTGAAGGCTTGGAGCTTTCCCCGGGATGTCTGAGCCAGCTGCGGTGCCGAGTAAAGACATACCCAATTCCAGTTTGCCTGTCGGGGCTCATGTTTCGGCTTTCCCCATCACCCTCTCGGGGAACCTCTCCCATCCACCTCTCCTACACTGGGACTGAGTTTACAGCATTATTGAGAATATAACCCATTTCTAACCTAAGCCGGATCTACTCCAGTCTCCTTTCCACGGTGCTTACCAGGGGTTTACTCAGGGCTCAGCTCTGCTGAGAGCAAGGTATCTGTTGCCACCACCTTGCAATCTGGAAGGGTGGCATGATGTAAAGATACAGAACTTATAATAGGGTACAGGAGGGTGGGAATGACCAGTTGCCTGACCAGTCACCAGCCCTGGCAGATGGGCAGCTTTCCTGCCGGGGAAGCCAGGCTATGCAGAACCCAATTACCTACTATGATCTTTCAAATCTAATAATCTGGAAGTCTTTTTTTTTTTTTTTTTTAAAGGTGTGGCTCAGCACAACATGTTACACTCAGCAAGCTGCATATTTGCACTGATTTGCCTCTTCATGGCGTTGGAAGTGGGAAAAATCCTGTTACGGGAGCGGGCTGGGCAGAAGCCCCAAGAGCAGCAGGTTGTAATTAGGGGCTGGAAGGGCCTCGCTCCCAGACCACACCTTCCTCTGCATCCTGATAACTCATCTGCCCAAGACACAGCCTTGAAAAATGCTCCTGAGCAGGAAGTATCCCTAGCAAAAGGATGGTATTTGTTGCTTTCTCTTGACTTTTTTTGCAGAGGGGTTGTCAAGCTAAATTGCTATTTATAGACACATTTCTCGAAAGGTTTTCCTTTTTCCCTCCTCTTTCTGTGCACATACGAGTGCAGCATAGACATTGCAGGGTTTAGCTTAGCCTAAGAGAAATTAGCTTTTGTAGAGCCCTGCGTTATGCCAGAACAACACAGAAGAGAGGTTATCACACAAACTCCCACTCGGACCGGGGCCTTCTCCTCCCGCGAGGACACTCTCTGCAGAGACACCCCCGCACCCCCCCCGGCTCCTGGGTCCGGCCACGAGCTGCCGCCCCTCATCCCCCCACCCTGGGAGCACAGCCAGCGGTTCCTTCTCTGTAGGAAACCACTTCTTCCCAGGGCTGACAAGGCTCCTTTACAACCACCCCAGGCTCGGCGTCGCTGCTGCCCCGGACCTTGCCTGGAGCACGGTGCGGCAAGTCCCGGGGACCCGCAGGGCTCCTGCTCCGGCTGCTCCTCATCAGCTCGAATGCCTGTTCTGGGTGTCCAGCCGTCCCCAAGCTGCTGTCACAGGCTGGGCACAGAGTCTGCAAAAAGGGCCTGCTGCCCTGGCACATACCTGGGCTTTATTTACTTTTTTTTTTTTTTCCTTACGAGCGTTTTTTAATCTTAATGTCATACAGTTTCTGTCTACTGCAGCTGGTGGAAGGGGCTGGCCAACTGAAACATCCTGACATCCTTTACATCTGTAAAACACGGTCCTACCACCTATCTGAACGCTGGGCTAGGAGCCCCTCGGACTGTCCTCCTTCCTCTGCTACACTGAGAAAATTTGAACGAGGATGAAGCATTCGAATGCGTGGCTCGCACTGCCCTGCTGTCCAGAACGGCACCGTCACGCAGCAACCACCCCGAGCTGCCCATGGTAACGTCTCTTGTTTCAGGGGTTTCTCACCAATGATCTGTGTTTGACTCTGCTTCAAGAATAGCTTTACATTATCGGTACGTGGTCACATTCCTTCGGTCTGATGTTGTTGCTGGGAAGTGCTGATTTCATATTTAGGTCGGTACAGAGTCTCACTAAGGCCCTCGCTGCTGCTGCTGGAAGGTCCATCTCCTCCCTGCCTTTCCTGGGGACCAGCCACGGGATCGATGGTCCGTCAGGGCACGCTGTGGCTGCTGCGCCTGGGAAGCCCCGAGGGGTACCTTTCCAGGCTGGCTCTCCTCGCCATTCTGCATGGCTATGATTAGAGACTTATTACAAAATTAGAGGATTATAAGCATAATAACGCACAGTGAAACTACCAATTTCCACAGTTTTCTCTTTTTTAAAAGATGTAAGCCCTTTGCCAGATGGGTTTTACAAAGGACAGCTCTGAAGAAGCAGCCGTGAGGAAAGAGCAGCAGAGTGGAGGGATGAGAAAATGGAGCAGGTTCTCATTAGGGTACAGCACATGTAATAATTACTTGAGGAAGCACGGGGATGGCAGGGCTCATTTCATTCTGAATCCCACAGCGACTGCAAGCTTGCTTGCATGTGCAGCTGCTACAGGCCTGGAATATAATTTTACAGCTCTGTCTAACCCAAACATCCCTTGCCCTTTCCTTCCCAGGAACTCTCGGGAACCTGTATCTGATCCAACACACCACTTGTTTTGGTTTTTTTTTTCCTTCCCCTTGGTGCTGAACTGCTTGATAAAGCAGTTCCTGCTTAAGAACAGCATTTTAGCCAGCTAGTTCAAATCTGACACCCATCAATGTGGATTAGTCAACTTTACGCTGTAGTCATCACTCCGGCTTCTTCAGCTTCCCTTGACAAAACTCATATAAGCATCTCCATGATGCTATTACCAGGTGCTCTGGTTTTCCATCCTTACAGTTTGTCTTATTCAAGGGACCCACCAAAGACCCTCTGATCTGCTGGCAGGTCCTTCGGGACTCCCCTACCGAAGCCCGCGCCAGCCCAGTCAGGCGACAGGTTTTGGGCTCCCAAAGCTCACTGCAGAACCTTCCACAAACGCTAAATCCACCCACCACTACCCGTCGCCATCACACGTTGCTAACGTCACCCATTTCAAACCGTTTTAAGGAAGGTTAAGAGTTGGCTGGTTGAAGCCAAAGTTGTGACTAATATTTTGGGGGGAAAGTACTTTATGTCAAAACAAGTGAATAGTGGAGCGGAGACATGTGGTACAGAGATGTGTGGAGGTAGGGAGGGGCTTTTTTGTGCCAAATTTCCCTTTTCCCTAAAGGGAGAACCCAAGTTGCCTTATTTCTTAATGTAGAAAGAGACAGAGAAGGAAAACTTCCTTCTTTACTTCTTTTAGATCCTCGCATTTCTAGAAAGCCACTGAATCACACCCTTATGATACGCTGCCATGGAAATGGGCCCCCTTGGCTTTTTCTCGCGGCCGCTGCGGGCCAGCCCACCGGTTGGGTTTCATAGCTGTGAAAGCCAGAAAAGCCCCTTACGTTCATCGTGCCTGACCCCCGCATAGCGCAGGCTGTAACTGCAGTTGAACTACAGCAATCTCTTTTTCTCATTGCTCCTTCCCGCAGCAAGAGGCTGCAGGACTCAGGCTTTCCAAGTCTTGCCCCAGCCAGAGCAAGCCGTGCAAGCAGGCACAGAGAAACCTGTAAGAAAAGTCAGTGAGTCCGGGCCCAGGGGCAACTGGTGCCTCCAGCAGACGACGGCAACAGGTTCATTCCTTACGAGCTACAAAGACGACGAGCCAGACTCAGGTATGTTATACGGAAACATTTGGGTTCTGTGACTTCGTAAGTGAAATAAAAACAATTACTTTTAGTCATTTAGAGCAGGCAAAGGACTCAGCCCTCATAACTACTTTGCTTCCAAAAGTTATTCAAGCCCTATGGAGCCACATATATTTGCTTATTAACTATGTGACTGTAATAGCAAAGCCTCCTTCCTTTCTCTCAAGCCAAAATGTGGTATGTAAAATGGCAGCGCCTTTTATAGCCCTGTGCCCACAAAGGCTCAGCTGCAGAAGTCATTTCCTATTTACATCAAAAAAAAAGCACAGTTCAGCAAAGATTGCTACGACTCCAGCCAGCAAGGTGCTTTCTGCAGGTGTGGAAGGGTGATTCACCCTCCTGTCGGCAGCCCAGGGCCTGGCTCCATCCAGCACCCTCTGCCCACAGGTTATCTTCATCCTCCCGCTCCCGGTGCTTCCCCGGGCCCAGGCAATTCCAAGCACACCCAAATAAAGTCCCAAATCAATCCCGTCTGGCCTCACCCTCTTTCTCAGCAGAGGGTTTGGATCGTTTCCATGTCTCTTTCTCTTTTCCTCCCAGAGGAGGTCCTCCTCAAAAGCAACACCCTTTGAAAACCTGAGCCAGAAGATCGGACGTCGCCTGCCTGCCCCACTCTCCTAATCTCTTCTGATTAGAGTAGCAACCCTCCAGGTCTCTCCTACGCCCCAGACTGGCTTTCCTCTTCCCCCACAAACAGCATCCCCTTCCAGGGACCAGCCCTATTAGCAGCTCCTGCCCTCATTAACCCTTCCCAGCCCCTATACTAGTTGTGCTCTTGGCTGCACAGCCCAGACGTTGGGAGCACCAGGCGAGCTCTGCAGTGCTGGGGGGGGAATCCATTCGGGGGCATCTGGGCCCGTTCCCACTGATAACTACACCGAGGCAGCAGGGAATTAGGAACTGCAGATGGAAATAAAACATCCCATGGCATAAACAGCTGGCTGAAGCTCGTCACTTTTGACTACTCTGTAAAAACTCATCAGAAATACTAACATACACTGATTTTTGCTAGCCATTCCCTTGGGAGCACTGGTATTGTTTCCCAGCCAGCAGAGAGGACCTGTCAGGATGCCCAGAGCATGACATGACCGGCTCAACGCCTCTAGCAACCCCAGTTTCACTGGAAATCACGGTGCTGGGCTGGACAGTCTGGTGCTGTGGCTTTGCCACCGTCCAGACTTCATCCCTCTCGGTGCTAATGCACAGCAAAAGGCACTTCCTGAAGACAGATTTTTGAAAAATGAATTTTATCACTGTCAGCTAACCAAAACCAGGACTCGTTTCAGATAATCTTCACAGATAGGTACAGGGGAAATACAAACCAGACGACCTCAGGAACAACCCACCTTAGCAGAGATCGCTTCATTAATCATTTTGGCTGCAACTCAGCATCACCAAAATTAGAGAGGTTTGAGGTTAGCTTTTCAATCTGAGAAGCCGTGTCACTAGATACTGTGCTGAAATTCAGCTGCCGGAATTATGGAGGTGGAAGACCTTTATTTAGCCCAATCTTCCATCGTGAAACCTCCTCCAGATTTCCAGTGAAACCCCTCTCAGAGCATGTCAGAGTGCTGAGTAACAGGACCAGTTCAGCTGACTCCTGTGACCTCCTCCAAGCTGCTTATCCTTGTGTATTTTGGATACCAAACTATTTTCATCAGAAAGTAACTTCCTCAGAAAGTTACTGGGAGATCTTTAGTTTTGGTTTTCTTAAAGGTGTTTTAAATACAAATAAATTCTAGTTCTATTTGCAAAGAAAACTCTGAAACCTCCTTTAACCATAAACCAATTTTGAAGCACATCCTGCGTTTGCTTTGGTGGCGCTCATGCCTCTCCTACGGCCAGCCATGGCTGTCATTTTATTCGTCACTTAGCAACGTTTACAAGCATGAGTTTGTGCAGTGCTGGGGTCACCACACCCACTACCAAATCACACATCCACACACCCAACTTCCCAGAAAGAAGAAATAAAAAAAAAAAAAAAAAAAAGAAAAAAATCTACTCTTTTGGCACCTCATTCCCACAACTCAAACATTACCGATTTGGGGTGGAAATTCCCTGGCAGGAGCTTCTATTTCCATTCTGCATGTTCCTGAGAAAAGTGGTGAAGAAACTTTCAGGAGATGAGCCGTGGTGTGCAAGAGCTGCAGCCTCACCCAGGACTCAACTCCAACTTTAAACGTAACCCCAGCATGCGTTAAAGTTGGGGCAACGATGGGGACCGCTTTGAGATGTCTGATGTTGCTTAAGCGAAGCCAACTGTGTTCCCCTAATCGCCGGAACGGTGATGCTCCCGGGCTCCAAGGTAGGAAAATGTGCTCTGCGGTTTTGTGAAGAGGTGGGGGCGCATGCGTGCCCTCCGTACAGACAGACCTCCCTGTCGCTCCCTGCCAGACCTGTGCTCGGCTCGCACGGCGGAAGCGAAAGCCTTCATCCTTGGTCAGGAGAGCGTGCGAACAGGCGGCACTCCCACGTCGGGAATCAACCCCTGCCTCTGGCACAGGCTCCGGCTCCCAACTAAGAACACGACGCAAGTGGCCAAAGGAAGGCTCGCCCTCCGTCCCGTCCCACCCCAGGACAACCAGCTGTTTGTGGTACTGTTCCCAGACGGCTCGAGAGGCACTTTTTGCTCACGCACAACTTCCCCTGTGCCTTCTGTCCTCCGCTCAGTGATGCCACCAGGGCTGGCAGGAGGCGGCGGACAAGGCAGGAGCACAGATGGGACACTCGGCATCCACCATCCCTTACCACCAACTGTCCTGTCTTGTTTCTTCCCAACTGCAAGGCATGGAAAACCCCCAGAGCCTGATACCGGCCACGTACCGAGGGCAGCTGAGGAGGAGAACAGTGACTCAGAGGAGGAGAGACTTCCAGGTCAGCCCGGCCGCAGGGGAACTGCCAGCGCCCGTGTCCCACGGAGGGAAGTGAGATGGGGAAGCGGAGCAAGCTGGCACAGGAGGAGGTCAGCAGTGGGTCAGCTGGGCAGGCAGAGGCATTTCTGAGCTTGCTTTCAGATAAAATTTAGAAACGGATGCTCGTTCTTGGGTCTCTCACGAGGGCGTACGACGTGGGTAGATATAGATGTGTACATCTGTCTAGATGCCCCCCTCTCCCCGCGTTCGGAACATAAGGTTTTTCTTCGCTTTTATGGCCGATGCTATCGCTCAATTGTCGGATTTTCTCTCTATGGACAGTTTCTGTATCAAATTCTGCCAGTAAATTGCTCTGGGACTTTTTAGTATGAAAAGCACCGCATAAGTTTAAAACCTCTATCTCAGTGCCATTAAAATTACCTAGAAATAATGTAATCCCTTCAATTCTAGAAACTCAGCATGATGCAGGATTTAATCTTTACCTGTCATTGGCCAAGTACATTCTTGTACTTCACCAAAATGTCTTAGCAACTGCCCTGAAGTGAATACAATGCCACAATTTCTGCTGTTCAGCTGATGATTGATTGATTTTCACTGCTTGGATAAAGGGAAGGAAAGAAGTGAAACAGTGAAATGAATAGAAGTGAAACCACTAGTTACGCTGAAAACACAGCTTCGTTAGGAGAACTGCACTACCCGCCATATATCACAAAATCTAATTTCTGCAGCCTGGATGGCAATGCCTCATCACTTAAATGTCAGATTATGGCCCACGACACCCAGAAAACCACAGCAGTACAAATCCTGTGCTGTTCCCTGCCTCCCTTCCCCAAGGCATAGAATTAGGAACAGCGAAAACAAAATCATGGGACTGAAATAATAAGAATTAAAAAAAAAAAAAAGAAATCACAAGACTGGTGGTTTGGAGCCGTGCAGCGCAGGGAGGGTGCCTGCAACCAGAGCACCATGTGTGGCATGGTGCGGCCCTTTGCGATGCAGGGACCAGTGCTCAGGCTCTCGCCACCTTGAAATGCCACACAGGTCCTCTTCAGCTGGGATTTCTCCCTCCTGTCTATCTTCTTCCAGCTCCTCAAGTTTGCACCTGAAAAGAGGGCACGGAGGAGCCAATTTGATTTACTGAATTTTATCTTTTCTTTTTCCCCCTATATGGAAACATCCTTTTTTTTTCCCCTGAAATTTTCAAAACCTGTACATTTTGGGGAGGAAAACTCCTCTGTATGTCTTCTGCTACAGAGGGACTTTGACTTCCCACCTGCCACTCTGGGACTGATGCAAGCAGGATAGCGAGCAAGCTGACTCCCATTTCCCGGGAGACAGTTCAGCCAGATTTAGGAAAAACTGAGCAGTCTCCTGTGCCAGGACCCATCGCAGATGCTGGTGGAAAGGCAGGGATCTAGCTCGAACACTTGAAGACTGTGCTACGGCTCGTTGCCAGACGATGCAGCAGAAGAGTCCGTGATCGGCAGCACACACAGACGCTGGGCTCAGCTCTCCACGGGGAGCCCCCGCCATTCAGGCTCTGCACCTAAATACGTAAGCTGGGGTCCCCTCGCTCTGGTCTGCGTGGGGAAGAGAGGCATTTAACCTTGCCTGCAGAAGTCCTACTACTCCCTGGTGACTATGCAAGGACCTCAGGCAGCCTTTCTCCTGCGCCACGGCCCCATACATCAGAGGAGAAGTTTGGTCAGATGTGTCGTCCACTTCCCTGCTGTGCTGGAGTCAGGGAAAACCCCAGAATGGGAAGGGATGGGGTGAGACCTCGTGCCCAAACACGCCTCACCAGCAGGCAGATGCTCTGTGGTCTCTCCCACGCGGCCTGACCCAAGCACACGTCACATATGCTGGCACATGTGCACAGTGATGTGGCTCCCTGTGTGTGCATACAGCGAGACGGATGCCATGCAGTGGGATTTCTGCATTAGGAAAGATGATCGGTTGACCTTCAGAAGACAGGTACGATTTTCATTACCTCTAGTGCAGGGCTTTACAGCGAGACAAGCACTGTGTGAGTGCCCTTTCGCTTGGGATGCACATGGAGATGGGGCCGTTCAGATCTGCTCCTTCTGTGTCCCTCCATCACCTCTTATAAACCAGCCCTGAAAGCCATTTTCAAAAACTTCAGGCTAAGGCCACTATATGTTCCTTGGCTCCATGACAGTAGCATTAATCACTGGTAAATTATTTTGCTAAATCCATCGAGCAGTTACTCATTTAACAAGGACAGCACAAGAACCCCCAAATATGCTGTCTCTGTGGCAGCAGGCAATCTGCACATTCCCTGAGCACCTCTACATTCGGAGGTGTCAGAACTGTTAACTAATATTGGCAAATCAAACTTTGCAATAACCCGGATCGTCTGACTCTTGGTCTTGTGCCTTGATCACAAGACGATCTTTCCCTCTGCAAGAGCACTGAGAGCGAGGGATGAAACATCACTTCTGTTGCCCAACACCTCCCCCACGGACATGTTCCACTCAGACCTTGGTATACATGGAGGAGAGCCAAGAAACCAATGTAATAACAAAAGCAATTCCAGGGAAGCCTCATGTGGGGCTCTTTTATAAGATCTGATCAGAAGCTCTGAGCTATCAAGGTTTTTTTACTCCCATCTTGCTAATCCCTGATTTTTACAGCACAGATTTAGGACTGAGGTGAACCTCAGGCAGGCAAGCCTGCACTGTGAGTAATACCAGATTTGGCCATGTTTGTCCCTTGCTTCTTAGGGAAAAAACCAAAGATAACAGCCTGGGAAGTAAACGCAAATTTCTGTATTCTTTCTTTTTCTTCTTATGAGGCCAGTGAGGCCACTGCATGCTTGAAAAAATACAAATGCAATGCCCCCGATTCAGTTATATGGAAACTGGCTCCAGCCTACAGTAAGGATTCAGTACCAGGATAAGTTTTGCTCAATGGAACATCTTTATAAACTGAAAACTCCGTGAACTCATCTATTCAGGATATCCCTGTTTCCTGACCCTGACCCAAAGGCCACTCAGAGCCTTTCCACTGGCTGCGGTGAAATTTGGATCAGATCAGCTAAAGAGAGCTGCAAACTCCAGCAGACCAGTCAGCCCCAGGTCCTTAAGGGTACTTAGGCACTTAACACCGGTCCACCCAGCGAGAACTGATGTGCCTGTGCAGCCTGGGAGCTAAGCCCTGCCCAAGTATCATAGGCAGACGTGCCTCCTGTTTGGTTTTAATTTCTAAAGTGGCCCAAGATAAAATAAAGATCTATAAAGGCAGATGCAAAGCCAAAGAATGTGTTGTTGCTACTGACACTCTGGGTCGGGTGCTCGCTTTGCCTGTATTTACATGCTTTGGGGAGTCATTCCCTGTCTTGCAGAACTGCTTTCGTGCAGTGTTAGTATTTCTCGAGCATCCTGGAGCTCACGCCACTCTCTCATTAGTCAAGTGACTTTTTCTTTCTGTAATCAGTAATGACCCCCTCCAGAACTAGCTAATTTGAAAGAAAAAATGTTTTATTGATCACGTTTTTACTGATCTAAACTGAACTGTCTTTCCTTAGGAGACAGACAATGTGACTTTTCATTACCCTACTCTCTCTCCCTTGGCTTGACCCATTTCCTTTCTTTTTTTCCCCTCTTGCCAATTGAATCAAATCCTGTAACTAACCTTTAAGGGTTCCTTAATCTTTATTTTGTTCCTATTAACCTTCTGTTTCTCTGGATAATTCTGCAGCCAAGAGTAGGTGTGACTCCCACGTTACAAGTCTAGCTGTGCTGTTGACTCATGTGCTGTGCTCGCAAAGCCAGCTCCTTTAATGGGAAGGCTTATGCAATGTAGCGAGGTCTCCCAGAGCATATGCTCTTACTCGAGTTGTGAGATTTCTGCTTGTTCTCTCTGCTAAATGAGACTGAAAACGCTGGTGGGCCGCACAGAAGGTGCACGCTATTTCATGAGCCCTTACTATGCCCTGAATATGCACACGAATCCCCGGGCCCCCGCGCAGCCCATATGAAAGGTACTTGGGGCAGATTCCCCCTTCTCTAGACCCAAAAATCAAATATCTGCAAAGAGATGCTTCTTGGCTCTGGATTGTGGCGATGCTGCGGAGAAGCAAGTGCCGCTCTGAGCGGGCAGGCTGGCTGCAGGCTGCCTGCCCTCCCAGAGCTCAGGGAATTACCCAGCGAGCAGCCCTGGCTTTTTAAAGGCCACTTTATGGTATACAGAAATTATATAAAGTAAACTTAACAGACAGCCAGGTTTGGCCTGTCATGTTGGGAGGGCTCTCACACAGATTTTTTTTTTTAGGAGGGAAACTAGCAAGACATGTGGTGAAAAACACCCTATAGCTTTTAACTAATGTCTTTGAGATCTAGCCATCTGTTACCATGAACTTCAAGTGAGAAGCAGCCACCATTTTGAAGGCAGCCGCCTAAAAAAGTGAGAGAATTTAGCCCTCGATTCCTTGGGCAGAAGCCTGCTTCGATGCCCACCTGAAAGGCCAACGCACGAACTATAAACATCTCTGGGTAAGACTGCATCTCCCCTGCGAAGCTGAGCTAACGGCTACAAAATTCCCGACGCTCCCGCGGGTGCAGGAGGGAGCGAGCCGGGGTGGACGTGGGGGGCACCGACCCCCCCAAACGGGTCCGTGGTACCCCCAGCAGGCAGCAGACACCGGCATCCCAGGCCGGCAGCTGGGACCCAGCAAGCCAGAGCCGCGCAGGTCAGAGCAGCCTCTGCTATTTCCTGCGAGACTCGCTGCCACCCAACCCATAAATCACAAGATTCATAAAATACAAAAATAACCCCCCCCCCTTAAAAGCCCCGCTACAGAAAGAAAAAAAAAAAAAAAAGCCATCTCCTGCAACCGAGCCAACATACTGCCCGCTCGATTTTTAAGCCAGGTTTTCCCACAGCGTGCCCTGAAAAACTGGGTTTGAGGCAGAGCCTTTGCGAGGCGGCACTGCGTCAGCACGGCCCTTCGCTGGAAGTTCTGCCGAAAGCCGGCTCAAACATTAACCTGGGGCTCGCTGCAATGCTCCCGGTGGCACCTTTCCCAAAAGGAGATTAAACTCAGCAGCTGCTGATATGGAAACCAACTGTTTGAACCGCAGTGCACTTACATATGCTAATCAGGCGAAGCCACCGACTCCTGCAAACGTGATGCAGGAAATGACTAAACATTTAGCGCTTGTTATTTAGCAGTATTCCTGGAGACACGTAGGTGGTGTGGACAGCATGGTATGTGCATTAAAGTGCAATTTAGGTCAACGATACTTTGAAAGGACCATTCTCCTCCCCCCCCGCCCCCCCTTTTCCTCCCTTCAGGGGCATTTGCTATTCAAAGATTAACTTTTCCAGCTATCTTTTCCAAAGAGTTCCCATCAGCTCAAAATAAAATGAAGAAGGGGGAAAGGCTGTAGGAAATACCCTGTTTTAATATTGAAATATGTCTGCAAACTTTTTCTCATTTTATCTATTTTTAATGCTTAGAAAAAGAATTTAAAAGAAGCTTTACAGGGAAAACTGCATGTTTAGACAAAACCAGTAATATTTAATGAGGTGTCTGAGTCTAACTTTTTAACAGGTGAATTGACAACCCAAAATGAAAGCCAGCCCCAGAAAGACCGGCCAAATACGGGCTGCGGGAAGGTGTCAGCACAGCTTCAGCTCATGCTGCGGCATGCTGGAGCTGCGATCCTCCTTTTCCATGGCCCCTCCGGTGCCCAGCGGTTCGTGAAGCATCTCTGAGAATGCGCGGCGGTGCCTCCAGCACGGCCCTGGCACCCAGGGGACCTCATCAGAAAACGCAAATATTCTCCGAAAGCTCTAAAAAGCTACCAGAAGCACGCGCTGCATAAATCTATCATTATATCATCTGTCATATATGCATTATTGTAAGGAAAACTAGTACATCCACCACACCCAGAGCTGAAGGCTCCTTGCCCTCCTGGGAGACACAGAGACCCAGGGGAGATACGGCTGCTGCAGAAAAGCGTTGCATCTCTGAGCACAGGAGCTCACCTGCAGTGGGAGCGGACCCACAAAACCCCCAGGTTCCTCCCCAGTGCTGAAGGACTCTGACACTATTTTCAGTGGGAGTCAGAGAAATCCCAAACTGGAATCGGTGGCAAGTCTCCAGTGGGGCTGGGGGAAGGGAGCTGGGATTGCCGGGAGGACAGACCTCTAACGTAGGCATCATGAAAGAAAAGGTCTCTTCGCTAGAGAAAAAGAAAAAAAAAATATTGTTGGTGATGCAGTTTCCTGCCAAAGCACCATCACTGAGACATTCTGAAGACCCTTGTCAAACAGGAATGAGACCAGGAAGAACGCTGGTCTTCTCAGGCCACCTACTTTTTTCCACCCAAGGACCAGCTAAACAAAATCCCAAGAAAAGCTCATTTGTATCCATTTAATTATTTAAATCAATAGCACTGCTTTCAAATCTCCTCCTTGCCCTCGCTCAAGAAAAGCCTGGTATCCCTCACAGTATCTGTGATATCCAGGGGACCGCAAAGCATTTTAGGGGGGAGTGCTATGGGAGTTGAACTTAAGTTTAGTTAAAAAGGCATTAAATTAATTACACGCAGCCAGCATCAGAACAAGGGGAAACAACAGCTACACTACCTGCCAAAGCTCACCGACACGCTTGGGTACAAAAGCTGGCTTTGAGGAGGGCGAGCACGCCGCTGGGACGCCCAGGTTATTCCGACGTCCTTCCAAGAGCTCCACGGGTCCTGCGGTTGCCAACTGGGCACAGAGCAGGGCGGGCAGGAGGGAGCTCGGCGGATCATCTTCTCCCCAGGACATCACCTCCAGCAGCCTCCTGCCCCGGGCATGAACCCGTCCCCTCCTGACCCAGCAGATCCCAACACCAGTTGAGTCATCCTGACATTTAACAGTGCAGACTGGCCGGCTACTGCTAACTATTGTTGAACCAGGAGAGAGATTACAACAAAATTTAAGTCCAGATAATTTTTAAAAGCTTCTTTCTTTTGCAAGTCTTTTCCTCAAGTGTTTCACGCACGCACGCGACGTTAGGAAATAGCTGCAGATGACTCTGAGATGCTATTAATGATCCCCAGGCAGTGCTTGTCTATCAGATAACATTTTCTGAGAAGAATTTTTCAAATCATTGGGAAATCTCAGATGAACTTGAGATGTGTCTCTGGAGGCTTAGATCAGCTGGGATACACATCCCTTTGGTTAAGTAGTCAGGACAGGTCAGACCCATGGTAAACAGATCATACTTTTGCATGAACCACAGTTTCAATACAACTTCCTCGTAGCAATGGGCTGCGGAGATGCATCGGGTGTGAATCTCATGGAAGAGTCAAGAGGCATGAAAATCCAAGCTAAAATGCAAAAGGGCTCAAAATAATCCCTTCGATTATGCAAAACACCACACGTAACTGTCTTTAGTTTTCTCATGTCTCATATTTTCCTCCCTACCTTTCCCTTGCTCCCCAGTTTTGGTTTGCTCCTGAATCATATCACTCATCTGAGGCTGGGACCAGACAGCAGCACCATCAACCTCTCAACAGCAAGGTTTTGCTTGGCCAATTTTCCAGCATTAACTGCTTTTGAAGGCCTTTTGTTCTTAGGTATAAAGCTTTTTTTTTTTCTTTTTTTTTCCCTCTCCAAGGGAATTGATACTGCAATGCTTTCAGGACTGCTGCCAAGGAAAGAGTGTCCCTATTGCTCCTTCATTACCATGACAGCTATTGGGACCTTTGCAGCGTGTCTCAGTATCTTGGCTGCAGTTCCCGAGACGGAACAATCTTTCCAAATGCAGGGAATTCCCTTCGGATAAAGGGAGAGGGACAGTCACAGTAAAGCTCTGACTGCCATTCCTCAAATGTATTTCTTCATGCCCTTCCAGGCAGCTGCAAACACCACTGAAGTCAGCTGGCACCTCCATACTGACTCTGGCAGAATTCGAATCAGCTCAGGATACAAAGGTCAATTAAACCTCCAGTAGCACCAGTTTTACAAGTGCAGATGCAGAAATCAAAATGCACCAAAATCAAAATATAGGAGATCTTCTCTTTTTTCCTCTTAACTGAATTAAGGGCCTTATACAGTGAAAAATGCATTACTGGAGAATAAAAAAAGACATGCAAATACTGGGTATCATTAAAATACAAGTAGCTCATACAAATGCAGTTAGGAAAAAGAGCTCCTACATTACTACTCCTCTTAGGGAAAGGAGGAGCTGTTAGTGATCACTAGAGAGTTCCTCCTCCCTGCAGCTCCTCCTCTCAGTTTCTGGATTAGAGGAGAAGTCCTCTCTCATCTGCTCTGTCACCACCCTGACCTTTCCTGAATCACTGCTCCGTATCTTGCCTGTCAGTGCCATATACTTTTCACTCCAGACTCTCTCTCTGGAGCATTTATTACTCAGAGACCTGATTGCTTAGTGCTCCCTCAATCAGTCACAAATGCAAGACATCAGAAGGCAGATCTAAGAATCCGGCTTCTTTGAGACCCCAAAGCATGAAGACAAAGAATGCCTGTTCCCAGGAAAACTCACGGGAAAACCACAGCTATGCTACTTCATGTTTATGCCATGAAGCCATCTCACATCCTTATTTTAAACAAGGATTAGTTTGCATTAACAATAACGTTGCCTTTTTGTAATGTATCAGCTAAAGGCTTTGAGTCTGGGTTTGTGACCAGGGAAGGTGCGGTCGGGAGCTCATACACTTCCCAGTAACTGTGCTTGACCACATTACTAAGCAACACACATCCTACGTTTCCCATACGCTGTTCAACGTTTCACGCACAGATCTTTGCTTTCATCTAAAAAACATAACATGGGTGGGATTTGTTTACACTGGGTGGAAGTATGTATTAAAGCCAAACCGGCAACCACAAGTGTTAGAAACTGGCAGAAAGGGCAACAGCTGTTATGATGCAAAAGTACGTATTTGCTTGAAGACTCTGGCTAGAAAACCATTAGAGAAATCCAGACTGATTCACGCTCTGCACCCTCACCAGATGACTTCTGACAGAGCAATGCCAACTTTCCTGCAGAAGCCTGAACCCAGACGGTGTGCTGGCTCCCTCCGGCCAGCTGCTTGCAGGCAGGTAATCAGCGCCGGGCTGTTTCCGAGACCACGGTGCTGGGACCATGCAAGTTCTTCCTTTGCAAATTAAACATGTACTGCTGTGCTGCTTTGAAGAGAAATTTCCTTTAGATAGGTTTCTTTTTAATCAAAGTACAGCAGCAAAGTAAGATATTAAACTTATGGTTTAACTGTAGCAGCAACAGTTGAATCACAACAGCTGAGGAAGCAACCAGTGCCAGACAGTCCTTGTTCCCTAGGTGCCTGGGGAGCCCCAGGGAACCAGCTGAAACCAGGCAGGAATGCTCAAGGCTCCAACACCAGCACTGCCAAATCCACCCAGCACCAGTCTCGTGGCCGGGCCAGGAGAGAAATGCCCATATATCCTGTAATTGTATTTGCAAGCGGCTGTAAAACAGCCTAAGCCTCTTCTCTGTCATCTGATGGAGAACAAACCTCCTCGTTCTAGGGACAAAATTCAGGAAAGCGGGAGAAGTTGCTCTTCAAGACATGAAGACTTTGACACATGGGCTGAAGTTTGCACAACGGTGAGGCCATCAGGAGACTCCACAAGTTAGCTTGCAGTCTTTAAGCACACTCCTCCCTCAGCAAGAGCTTGCAGTTCACCCTTCAGAGCATTCAGGACAGATGGAGAAACACTTCTGGGGGTGGGGATTGAGCTTCCAATTCAGATTGCTATGTTTTGTGTGTGATACTAAATGAATATAATATGCTGCCTGAAGAAGCTTCCCACTGTCATATAAACACAATTATCCAAAATGAGGAAGGTAAAATAATTTCCCCTAAAAAGTCTGTAAATATGAAAATCATTATCAATTGAGGGGGTGGTTCAAATTTCCCAAGATTTGCAATTGTGATCACCACATCTCAAATCTCAGCGAAAGGTTGGTTTTTTTCCCCCCTACTAGCCATACATTCCAGTATTTCATTGCTAGCAGCAACATTTTTGGGCGCTTCTCCTAATTATATCCAGCAGTATTCTCAGAATCAAGCACAAGTCCTAGATATATCAGTGTCAATCAGCAGTACTCTTCCTCCACATCCAAATGACTTGACTTGTGCCTGCAAGCTCAGACAAGACATGAATCCTTAAGTAAAAAAAGCCAATCAATCAGGCTTTTGGATTTTGTGCAGTCCATGTAGTACTGGGACAGGCTTTTCCCCTGCCAGGTGACACTACTGCTGATCACGGCCACCATGGTCCTACCTCAGCTCCTGGGTGCATAAGCACCTTCACAGAGGTGAACAGTGATCTGGTTACTGTAAAAGGGGGGAAAAAAGGGCCAGTCTGTGGAAAAATAGCAGCAACCCTCCCAGAATGCCATTAGAACAAATACAAGTCCTGGCTTTACAGAAGTGCATGAAGACTTCTTGTGAATATTTGTTTTAAGTTAAGTCTGCTCCGGGGTGATTTGCTTTGTTCTGCTGATAGCAGAGCTTTGTGCGTGAGCAGTATGTAACAGCAGCAGAGTGAGCAAGACCACGCTGGCGCCACAGATGAATTTTATGCCTGTGTTTGTACTCCCGAGATGTCCTTGTTGCCTTCACGTCATGAACAGAGTTTGGGGAAATTAGCTGCTATTTTGGGGGGGCTGGTAGCCTATTTTCTTCCCCTCGGTGCTTATATCAAGACCTCTACCCACAGTAATACCCACAAACTCACTTACCCGGCCAGGAGCTAACGTCTGAGCATGTTGCTCAACCAGACCACAGGCAACAAAGCCATCAGCTGACAATCCCCCAAACTCTCCAGCATAGACCTCAGAGCGGGATGGGAAAGGGCCAAACACCAATCCCATCAGCAGATTAACCACTTGGCAACGGCTCTACCTTCCCTATCTGATGGGGTTTGCCCGTACAGCTCACGCAGACCTCTACGGACGGCCCACGCGTGCGTGTATTACCACCTCGCCCTGCGTGAGGGCTTCAGCATCAGCACTGGTGGCTGAGGTCCCCAAGTCCAGAGGGGCTGCAAAGCTCCAGTTTTGTGCTTGTCTGTCGTTTCCAGTGACACACTGCCAGCGGGGTAGGGGACCCACAGCAGAGCTGCCTCAGTCCTCCTCCAGCAAGCGGTGATTTCCCGTGCCCCACAACTGCTTGCATCCCCCCGGCACGATGCTGGCTAACTGCAAAAAATCAAATGTTCGCAGAAACCAAACACTAAGGGTGCCACATGCACGCTCCCACCTAACCACATCCCTTTGGGTTGCACCCTATGGAATTTGGATGAATTACATTAAGGAGTCCAATGCATAATAAAGAAATGCAAGAATTCCCTGCTTTTGTTTCCCTGCTCTTTTTCAGTCTGGCATCAGCTTTCTCCACCCCATTGCATTAACTTCAAACTCCCTCCCTTGGCCTGCAATTACAGCACAGAAACCCCCCCGAGCAATGCAATGATTTCTCTGGGCTCTCCAGCTTGAGAAGTTTACTGCCCACACTGGATTTATGCTGTGTTTGTTTATTTAATGGCCCAGTTAGGAAACTCAGAGAGTGGGATCTGTCCACGGGATATGCACAGATCACAGCAAGACCTGGCAAAAGCACCTGGGAGCTCTCTAGCCTAAAACCAGTGCGACGCCAGGCTACGTTGCTTCCCTATCATTCACAACGAAAACAGGAGAATATCGCTCCACCTTCTCTGTAAGAAAAATCTCCCATTTCAGCAGGGCTACACACAGAGCTGGGCCACAGCCAGCCACATGTTTCACAGCCCCTGTTTCTCCATGGGATGGCATGCAATGGGCTGCAGCCCTCAGAAGCAGGCTTCGCCTCCTCGGTTTCCATCTCACTGCTGTGAAAACTGCGACATCAAGGATGCCGGTCCCACACCTACAACCGTTGTAAACCAGTCCGTAGTTAATCACATTAAACTCACAGGCTTTGCTAGTGCTGACAGTCCTGCTCCTCCACTTTCTATCCTTTCTATCAGCATAAACTGCGTTTGGATGCTGTAGGAGCCATCGAGGCCATTTCTCTAAGTTTTATATAAACAGAAATTCTCCTGTGGGACTCTCTAGCTGGTTTAGTTTTGTATTACATTACATGGAGCAGCACAACCAACACAAAAGAACACAGGATCTGGCCCACAGTGAATAAGTAGGAAAATCAGGTGATGGCCAGACAGCCACAGCCAAGAAGAGGTTTCTCTCCTGACCACCAGACAGCAAGCATTAAAGAATGACAAAACCGAACACCTAGCTCCTAACACACTGGTACAATTTCTGCTCCTATCTCCAAGACCCATGACTTACTTTCATGCTATTCAGAAGTCTCCTTCTCCCAGCTCCAAACCAAGACTTGAAATTATTAGAGGGAGTAATGCCTCTCAGGGCAGAATGCAAATTTAAAACACTTGTCCCAAATAACAGGAGGTAGTAATTAGGCTCCAGCACTTCCAAAGCAGCATCCCTCAGCTACACCCTTTCCTGCACTGCTACACGGATGTAGGACATGCACCATGCCTATGCTGTTAAAACACAGGCTACAGGAGGCTGGCTTTCTTTATCTGTTTCATAAATCAGCTCCTCTCTTTTAATTTTCCTCCTTCACTCTCTCCTCTTGTCTATGAGCTTTGCTCCTTGCATGTTTAAACTTTTTGCTTTTTTTCTTGTTGCTGCCCCTTACCCCGGTCCCACTTTTTTTTTCCCCCCATAAGGTGCTTGCTTCCTTAAATAGTTCATCTCTCTCTCATTCCTTCCTCTCTTTTGTTATCATCTTCTCTTTCTCACAGTTAACCAGTGTCTCCTTCCTCTTCCCTGGGGTTTCCTGCAAGGCCATTTGCATTCTTTCTCAAGCACATCAAACAGGTGATTTCACTTTAGCAGCAACCAGGGAAACACCTCAGACATCCACATGGCATCACAGCCTCCTGCCACCTTCGTTCACAAAATCCCACTGAACTCTTGTTCTGCAAAGCAGGAGCCCAAATGAAGTGAGAGGGTGTATGAGGTGCTGCCATCATCTCCTGCCACTGAGCCATTCCCAAAGCCACCCTTCTCTGCTCTCGGTGGCATGTGTCTTGTCAATTCGCACCATACCAACATCGTACTGTGCATCTCTTCAGGCCACAAAGGCCAGCCCTCATGCTTTTGCAATGTAAAAAATAAAGTAAGTGAATGATGCTGATGCTCCAGCCCCTGAGCTGCTGCGGGATGAGGGCTGAGCTTACAGCTGCTGCAAGGATCGAATGCCTGAGGCAAAATAACCGGGCCACCAGTACCTTGCCCCGCTAATGCCTGTGCCCTCAGGGAGGAGCAGAGAGTTAAAGAAGACAAGTCTTTATGTGGCTTTTAGCAAGTAGATATGTTCGTTACAGTCCGATTAAAATTCCTTACAAATATGCTGTAAAGTTAGTTCTGGAATCAATGAATGGTCACGGATCTCCTCAAGCACAGGATTTATGCTTAAGAAAACCTATCGTTATGGTAAACCTAAAAAGAGTGTGTCCAACTGGCTAAATAGGGACAGCAAACACCCTGGGTTAATGCTTCTACAAGAGAACCTCTGGTTCACTTTGTTCATCCTGACTGCTGTTTTAAAGACAGGCCAAAACTGAAATTCTGGGTAAAATAAGTCAACCTAGAAACAGATGTTTTCAAAAAGGCAGATGGAAACAAAATGAGTATGGTTTTACGTAACACTTTTTCACTCTCAAATTGTTTAAGATGATAGAATTTGTAGGGAAAAACATCTCTGGACCCTCTAAATGACTCTCAGCCAGAGTTTCATGTGCTGAGAAAGCAGAGGGGAAGCAGCCCTGTACCAATTACACTGACCCGAAGCTTCAGACCTTGTTCTTCAGGCCAGCCAGAAAATTTATTAGTGATGTACCAATTGCTCGATTTTTCTAAAGTTGTCCAATTCACCTGGAAGTTTACTTGCTCTCTGACTTTTGACATGTTAGTCTGCACTTTCAATTCTTCTGCAGCCACCATGACCGCTAGAAAGTCGCTTTGTTTTAAACTGAAAGCAGAGCTCTTGGGTAATCACCCGCCGTCAGGTGCGGGAGCTCTGGACGTGCCCTGAGCCTCCCAACGCAGGGGCAGCGCTGCTAAAGCAAAGGTGAGAAGAATGCACGCGCGTGCCTTGAAAGGACACGCCACCGCTGCCCGTACTGGGGGAAGATGAGCTGTGCCAGATCTGTCCCAGGCTGGTGGCAGCGGCCGTCCCCAGTGCACGGACTCAGCCTGTGCCCAGCCGGCACCGCTCGGCCGCTGCCGTCCTCTCCCCCCACCGCGCAGCCACCCGGGAGCCTCGTGATGCCGCCGCTCCGGCCCCATGTGCTGCAGACACAGATTTCTCAAGGAGAGACACAAGGGTGACGGGGGAAAGAGGGACGGTCTGCACCCCCGAGGGAGGAGAGGGGCACGCGGGACGCACAGGGCAGCGCTCGGGTCCGAGCTGCAGCTGCAGAGGGGGTTTTGGGGGAGGCTTGCTCCCACAGTCACTGGTGCATTCCTACTCCCGACCGGCAACCTCCTCCCACCCAGACCAGGGCTGATTTCACATCCTTCCAGCCCGGCGTCCCTTCCCAAAGCTGCAGGAACTGCTGTAAGGCAGCTATGCTTCCCGATGTCCAGCCTCCCCGCTGCCCGAGTCCTCCTCGTGGCACCCTGTCTGGAATCAGCTGGCAAATAATACGAGCAAAGGCCCCTATTTTCTTTGCCTCTGAAAGCATCCAGCCGGCTCTCCGCTGCACTAAAACGCCAGATAAACAAACGGCGTAAGGGTGCAGTGCAGACATCTCCGGCAGGAAACAAAGCGCAGAACTTGCTCTATTTTAATCCCGTCAAGGGTCTTCTTGGAAGCGAGGCAGAGCCCGGCTGTGCAGAGTTAAGAATGAAACCCTATTTTTAGCCTGTCCCCGGTGAGGTAAGTGCGCGTGAGTCAGACCCCGGCGTGGGATGTTGCATAAGACGGGGCCTGCGCCGCAGCTCCCGGCGCACGGGGGTGCGAGGAGGATGGAGGGAGCCTTCCTTCGCCGCTTCCTGGCATTGTCATTTCCAGACAGACCCTTCACGGTATTTAAATGCAGGGTTCTTTCTTGGGGGGGGGGGGGGGGGGGGGGGCGGGGGGGGGGGGGGGGGG
>JAVJGG010000037.1:22678710-22704032 GCA_035590195.1 Aviceda cuculoides | reverse complement strand
TATGCCAGGATGTGGTTAGCCTGCGCCAGCGGAGAATCGCGAAGACATTTGAGATGACCTCTCGTAAGCAGGCTGGTGTGCGCTTGAAAAAGGGGGGGGGAAGGCAGCGAGGCGATAAAGCAGGCAGGTGCCGCTGCTTCACACCGTCGGCTTCTAGAACGGGCTGCAGGCTTTCTTCTTAGCCGAGCTTTCTGCGTTCCTTTTAAGATAAAATACAAATACAGCATCTTCAGAGCTTTACACGTTAGTCGCCCCACGGGATCGTCTCGGCGGCGGTGCGCAGGGGAGGAAATGTCACGTCGCAGCTCCCCCAAACCGACCCGGGCTCCCCAGTAACCAGCCGTGAACGTGCATGTTGTGCTGAACACCGGCACGGCTTTAATTTTCGAGTACAGTCGTGCCGAGTGTGTTATTTTGGAAATGTTGAGCTCACCTTTTGCTAAGCGCATTCCCCAGAGATTTCGGGAGGTGCAGCAGGCATTTAAAATAGAAGAACATGTGAGACCTTGTTCTTCCCAAAAGGCCCGAGCATGCACTTGCATAATATTCAAATGTTATCCCTGTAATTACATTAGGTCTTACTTCTTTTCACAATAAAAAAAAAAAAAAAAAAAGTTCAGTTTGAACTTCCCTTTGCAGAAACTAGTATTCCGGCTTTTTTATAGTCAATAGTCTACTTAAAAGTTTTTAACTTGCTGGTGAAAAGGGGTGTTTCTCAGGCTGTTACCTTGCAGTTTGTTATGTATCAATGCAGAGTTGCATTTACGTGGGAGTCCGACCCATCCACTTGACTTGGGCTCACAAAGATGATGTGATTTTCCAGACTGAGTCCTTATATTGTGGTAGGGCTTATGTGTATGGAACCTAGTGGGAGATTTATGGCTACAGTGTCATGTCTGATGTGCCAGTGTCCATTAGTGGCAATCCGGGCTGGTCATAAATGCTTCCTCTGCCCCAAGTGATGCATTAGCTTGGTTCAGCAGAAATTGGTAATTTAGCACCGTTGCTCAATCAATGTCTTGCTTCCTTTAAGAAAGAAACCTTTCAGGGTTTTGAATTCAGTGCCTCCTAATCTGCTGCAGGTATTGTATTTCCCCAATATAATCCTGCAAAAAAACCATTTTCCATCTCTTAAATAAAATATGCTTAATATATAACTGATGCCTTATGTAAACCTCCTTTAACACTGGCAGGGCATGGCAAAAGTGTTTGACACTATCTCTCTTTAAAACAGTATGTAACGTCGTTCAAATGTGTTCATGGTTGTTCCAGTAATAAGGGAAAAGGTGATGATCGTAAACAAGAACAAAGTGAAAAAACCCAGCACAGTCATTTTTTAAGTCAAACATACAGGTTTGTGCCAAGGCAAGAGGGAAAAGATTTTCTGCCGTGTTTTCACACAACTGGGACATCGGGGGGTTTTGAAGAAATTGCTACTGCCTTTCCCGTTCAAAATATAGCCACAGGTGGATTAAAACTTGGGTTTGCTCGGGTGGGCATCCCTTGCCAGATTAATAAATGAAGAGCTCTGAGGGGTCTGGGCTGGGAGCTCCCCCTTGCATCCTTGGTGGCCCCTCGTGCAGTAGGACCTTCTGGGGACTGGCCAGTCCCTGAATTTGCTACGCAGCATTGCATTGGGCCATACAGAACCCCCTATATCTGACCTACTAGTAAATGAATGCAGAAGTCGATAGAGCTGGTGGAGCTGAGTTTATTTTGATTCTTTTTCCTGGTACTGTAGCATTTAAAGCTTATATTTAAGAAGGCTACTTTTGGAGAGGCTTTGTAAGGTAAATGCCTGTCATGAAAAGGAAAGTTTAGTGGGGCTACTTATTCTAAAGCTTTCTTTTAAAATGTTGCAGCAAACGGTCACTGCAAGAGGCAGTGACTTTTCCAAATGCATTTCAGTTTAATTGTACCAGTCCTCCTATTTCCTAGCCACTTTTTACACTACATGTATTTTCTGGGACTAGAATTGGCGGCTCCTGCAATAGTGGCTTACCCGCAAGGAACAAACTCCCCCTGAAATTCAGCACCAGCCCCTCGGCAGGTGCCCTGCCGCCGTCCCCGCCAAGAGCGACTAACAAGAATACAAATCTCCTTCTCTAGAGCTGTTGGCATCTACAGAAGACAAACTATTAAAATCTACTAATTGCGTGAAAAAGTGGATCAGTTGTGCATCTTTGTACGGAGCGGGAAACTATTTCGGTAGTGCAAGAGGCAGCAAATCCAAATACCAACAGTGCTGGCACAGGGAGGTGATGATTATGTGTTGAAACGTGGCAGAAGTCTGTAACATCCCACACCAGGAATCTCCCTTCCCACCGAAACACATGCAGAAAAGAAATCGGTAGTACAGGAATGGAGGGGAAGGTCAAAGAAGGTCTACAAAATATTTGACCGTTTCGTATTTAAATAGCTTCTGTGCACCTTGTATGCAAAGTGTCAGACCAATACAAATTAACACTGCTGAGTCATGGCCAGGGTGGGGGGTAAAAAGTTAATTTAAAATGTGATGAGAACTAACATGAGGGAAAGAAAAAAACCCATCCTGCAGCTTTTGACTTTTGTGTGGAATGTCACAGTGTACGGTTGGGGGACAGTATATTAAGGTCAGATAAACACTTTAAGATTAACAATTTCAATTGAACACTTCAAAAGCCAAAATTATTGCAAATATCAGGTAAGGAACAGCAAAGAGATTTTTCATCTCAGCGTCTTTCAAGAGCTTAAAAAAAAAGTCTCCAAATTCCTAAAATCAAAGGTACAGCAGAGTAGATGGGTAAAAATCTGAATAGTAGCAAAACCAGCTAGCAGCTCTGGGTTCATTTTATATAAAATAAGAATGTATCGATGAAAAGATGATGATTATCAGTGTCAAGTTTAAGAGTTAATTTCTCTAAATATTCAGGGGTTATTCTGCAGAGGTTCTGGTTTAAGACTGCAAAACCACGCATAGACTGCATGCCTCTCCAGCGGGGTTTATCTTAACCCCGGTTTTCCCAGCGCTGAGGACGCAGAACGGTGCTGGAGGGTGTTTGCGGCTCTGGAGGCAGTGGGGAGAAATGCTGCTGTGCTAGTCCAGAAAAACAACTTTTAGCTTTCCACAAGATTCCCCGGCCTGTCTCTTTGGGAGCGGCACAGCCTCTTTCCGAAAGGGGAGGCTGAGGCTGGCTCAGCCGAGGGGTTTGGTGGTAGGGGGATGGATTTGGAGCGAGGGTTATCATTGCCCCGCACGGCCCCGTCTTTGCCCCCGTGCTCATCGACGCCCGAGTCCCGCTGGTGCTACGCCTGCTCTCGAGAGGGGTGCAAAGTCCTCGTCGTGGTTCTGGCGTCACTCGGGCACTTATCTTCCGAGGCTCCGGTCGTGACGGAGCTTAGGTGGGGCGGAGGGAGGGAGGCGGGAAGGAGGACTTTGGGCTGAAACCCTGGCCGCACCAGCAGGACTACAGCCCGCCGCTTGTGGAGGCCGGCGTTGTACTCGTGGTGTTCGGAGACGCTTTGCCAGCTCCCTCGAACTTGCGTGGGGGTTGCCGGTTGTCGGTCCTTGGCACAGCTCTTGGCTTAAATTCCTGTCTTGGTCGGTCTGGTGGCTTAGGCAGCACATCATCCAACAGGCGCCGGGGTTTAGAGAGCCGTTTGAACGCAATCTTCAGCCGTGTTGTTTCTTGCCGGTGGCATCCTTCCACTCAGGCATTTTCCTGGCAATTTCCCACCTTTCCCCCTCAGTTTCGGTGAAGCCCACCCGAGGCGGAGGCTGGAGGAGAAGCATCCCCGGCCGGAGGCTGGGCGAGGGCACTGACTCGAAGTGGGTATTAGGAGAAAAAACCCTGAGCATTCGAGTGAAGGACAGGAGTAACAGCTGTAGTAGAGTTTATATTCTACCGATCATGGGACTTTCGGTTGTTTCCTATCTGTTTTTCAGTAACATGTCTGGTGGTTATAAAATGAGCAGTATTTATCTGACCCAGGAGTCAGAGACATTACCTCATTGTCACGGGGTCAGTGGCAATTAGACTGCAAAGACCAGCCAAGCAGTGCCGCTGGGTACAATAGTCTGTGGCAGGCTTAACCTTTACGGTCACTGCTGCTGCGGAGGGACAGCCCAGCAGCACGTTCCAGCCTCGTGGCCCCGCAAAGCCAGGCCTGGCATTTTAATAGCAAGAGCAGAGCAGAAAAGGCCCTCTCCTTTCATAACCTGTCCCAGAAGGCTCATGGACGCTTATCAGTGTATACGTTAAAAGACTGCGATATTTTAATTTAGGCAGGATTAATGGTTTGTATCAGTTCCATCTTGACTTTGAGTTAAAAATTAAGTTCATCCCGAAAAGGGGTGTAGTAACGGTTGAGTGTAATGCAAGTACAATAATTTATAGGCATCGGTCATCCCATAGTTACCGTAAACATGATGTATGAAGGTTAAGGGCCAGGTCAGCAGCTGTGCAAAGCGTAACCAACTCAGCAGGGAGAAGCAGCTGAATTTAACCTGCAGCCGGAGAAGGTGACTGCAACGGCTCGTGCGCCAGAGGAGCAGTGAAGGGGCCATACCCACTCCTGCCTTCAGCGCCGATGAGCAGCTGAGCCGTGCACTCGAGGGCATTTAGAACTGAAACCAGGTGCTTTTCCTTTCTGGAGGTGGCAACCTTATATTTCTCGTCTGTTAATATATGATTATTCATCATGCATACTTCCTATTTGTACATGATAGACTTGAATCACGGCTCTCCTCCATGCAAGCCAAAATGTGGTAACTCTGAATTTAAGAGCAATTCGCTTTCAGATAGCACGTTTAATAGTCATCCCAAATGAGATGCCTGAGCCACCAGATGAAGGACGTTGGTCGCCAGCTTCCCACTGTTACTCATTATTGACTGAAAGGGTTTGTCGGGCTGGGTGGGCAGGATGCTGTGGGAATGCACGCAACAGGAGCTCTGCCTCATCCTGGCTGGCTGCCAGAAGGGCTTTCCTCCTCCATGTTGTCACTGGTCCCTCTGATTCATTCTGTCTGCCCGGCTTGCTCTTGCACGATTTCATGCACCACCTCTGTTTTTTTGGTTCCGGAAAATTTAACGTTCTGCCGATTTATTTTTCCACTGTGTAAAATTGGGTTTTGGCATAGGCTGAGATAACCTTGCTCTCCCAAAGAGAGAAGCTGGGAGCGGGGTTAGGGGGTAGCACTGTAGGTGTTTTACAAGCGTGTAATCTTCCCTTTTGCTTTACAATTCCGATTGCTCAGAATTAGGGTGAGGATGTGGGTAAGGAGCAAGACTTTCCCCTACTGTCCTGTCAGACTGAGTACTAGACCCACAGAGAGACTGGGAACTAGACTCACAAAAGGTCTGAAAAACAAAAATCTGGGCCGTTCACTTCTTACCTTGTAGGCACCAGCTCGAGTTTGGGGTCTCACTTCCTAGAGAGGCGATGGGGAGAGAAGGGTGGTTATCCACGGGAGGCAGGAGAGCCTCCTGCAGCAGCTGGCAGAGAGGTGTAGCTGCTGGGCAGCGGGTGACACACTCTGAGCTGCTTTTCTCCATGCTGGGTTCACAACTGGGAGCTGTGCCCAGGGGCGAGGTGGGAAGTAAACCGCAGTACACGCTGGGCAGCAACGTGGAAGAGCCACGCAGAGCACTCCCAAGCGGGAACTGGGGCCAATGCCCTCTCACGCCCAGGGGAGATTTTAATCTAGTTCTTCCAGGTAAAAGCTCTAACTGGCAAGATATCCCTGAGATAGGAGCTCCTTCATTCCTCCTTGTATGTGCAGTCTTTTGAACTCTGTAACACTTGACTGTCCCCCAGGTGAGAAGATGAGGTAGCTTACTGCTCTGGGGTGCAGCAGCCTTGCTGTCCGTGCCCACTTCAGGCAACTGGTAAGTATTTTTACTCAATATTCACTGAAACGACAATTGCACACAGGTCTGCTTCCTGGAGCGCTAGCTGTGCTGTCGTTGCTCTCTTCAGTCCAATAAATGCTACCAGATGCAAAGCAGAACAGTTTCAGAAGATGGTGGCATCCTCCCTGCTCTTGCTGTGAAAATGGTTGTTTGGACGGTAGGCACCATCAGAAGTAAGGTTTGGGCCCGAACCCTTAACATTTCTAGTGCCCGGCCCGGTTCCCTGCTACGCTGGGTCACTCCACATTTTAAACGGGTCTGACCTGATCCCGGCTCTGAAAATGTGCACTTCATCAGCTCACACAGGTGAGGGCTCAGGGGCTTGGACACACGCAAGGTATGAGACTAGGTATTGTCAAAACCTAGACTGTCCCAGGGATGGCAATAACTAGGTATATAGGAGCTGGCCGGGGAAGACAGGCTCCCGAGTCTCTGGTAGCGCTTTTTCGGCTGGTCACAGCCAGGGAGGGGGCTCTAAGTGACACCGGTGCATGGTCTGAGTCAGCATGAACGGCCTGACACAAAATCCCCACTCAGCTTGGTCCTCACTTGCATTTGCTCAAACTCCCCAGGCACATCAGTATTTCCCATAATACTTGCCCTCGGTTTGTGCCTGCAGCACCCAGGAGCTCATCCACTCCCTGAATTTCCCTTAGAAAACGAAGGACTAGCCTGTTTGGAGTGGTGCAAGCCAAGTCCCCCTCCTTCAGGGCCATCCATCCCGGCTATCCTCTGCACCCTGCCAGTGCCGTTGGCTCCGTGTAGAAAATCTTCATGGGGCCATGAAGAAACTGGGGAGCGGCCGTGATGGCACTGACATCAAAGGCGCTGCGAGGAACCTGCATTTCCATCTCTCTTCCCAACATTTACGTTGAGCAGGTTTTGGAGGCCACCATTTCCTTCTATTCCTCCCACTTCCTAGTTTTAGGGAAAAAAAAGAGCAAACTCATTGCCAGCCACAAACGCATGCCTTCGGGAGAAAGGCTCCTGACGTAGCAGAGCAGGATGTCTGGGAGCACGTTCAGGATGAGCCCATCAGCAGCATTTCCCTGCAGACAACTCATCCCGCCTGTCTAGCCCTGCCTGTTTGAGCTTTTCCATAGCTCTAGTCCTGGCTTCTTCCAGACGCAGAGCAGCCCTAGGTTTTGGGGTGTCTTCAGGGTGAGTCTGGATTTCCCAGGATCTGGGAAATTTTGGGTTTAGCTAGCTTAATCTTCTTGTCAGCTCTAGATCTAAGTGGACACAATCCAGATACTGCTCTCTGCAAAAATCTCCTAGCCGTTGAGGTGACCTTTTGTACTTGAATGAGATTCAATGGCTGCAAAAATTCAAACAAAAGGCAGTAAGTACACTTACCAGTAAAGGCAGTTAGTCACTGGGGCATATTGCAAAGGTCTACACCAAATTTACCCTCATGGGGAGATGTTCTTGAAAATACAGGGCAGTTTACCCACCAGTTATGGGGTTGGACACGGGAACCACTGGAAGATACTCTGTGATTTAGATCCTGCAGGTAGTTGTACTACTTGATTTTAATGGTTCTTTGGTATATGAATAATGAATCATCCTGTGATTAAATTGATGTGAAAACTCCCATGATGTGTAAATAGAGGCAAACTGCAATTCTTAACTATTTTCAGGTATGCTAACACTGAGGGGATATAATTTTCTTTCTGTAATTTAATTGTACATGATGTTTGCTCCCATCATTCCTAAGTAAAAGTTTCTTACAGACTTAACAGATTGAGTTTCCATCTCTGTTGCATACAGACAGTATTATGGACACAAGCGAAATAGAAATCATAACATAGCATCTCCACTATTTTAAGAGTCGTATTGAAACACATGGAACAGATATGCAATTCCACTCTTCGCTGCCTTCAGATTTGGTGCTCTGTGTGTTTACTTAGCGCTAGAAAAGGAAAGTGAAAACAAACCCATTGCATCAATAAGCCCCAGGAACACACTTCGCTGCTGCCCTTTCCCTTAGGACCGGGTACCATTTCCAGGCAGTGGAAGGGCTCTGGGCAAGTGAGAGCTCCAAAGTCATTCCTGAAATGAGACAACAGAGAAAGGGGAAAAAAAAAGGAAAAGGACTGAGTGTCAGGGTGAGAACAGCCAGCTGAGGAGGACTAATGGTTGAGAAAGCCGAGACAGATCTGAAGGATGGTAGCTCTTGTGGATGGAAAGGCTGACTTGAAATGGGTCTGGCTGCTCCTGCTCCGTGGTGCTCCAGGGGAAGCACCTGCCTAGAGGCAATTTATCCAGCTGTCAGCCTGTTTTCACACAGACCATAAACGCGTCCTGGGATTGTACTTCGGCCAGGCACGGGGTGGTTTTCCCATCTCGTGATTATTTTTGAAATTTCAGACCTTTTTCCCATGTTGCACTGGCTCAAACCACTTCCATTTTTCCCACGGAGACCTGAGCGCAGGAAGAAGCAGCTCCAGCGGAGCTGCAGCAACGGCTGGGGGACCATGGAGCGCGCTCTGTCACTGCGGCCCCTCACGTTCCGCAAAAGCGCTGTAGGTTTTGTGCCTTTTCCTATCAGCAGTTAAGGTCTAAATCAATCGCTATTTTCTTTCTGCAAACTTTTCTAGGCGCAATTCCAATTGCATCCATATTCAAACTTCTGTAGAGTTACTTTGATTCGGTCAAGAGTTGTTCTCATCTTTTTTCTTCCCCTCCGGCCTTACATAATTTCGTTTCCAAATGTCTCGCGCACACATATAATGGCAGCACAGAAGCATCGCAAAAACTCATGAGAGCATGCCAAAAGTAGGCTAGCTGGTCTAATACAACTACTCGGCGTGGCATCGCCCGTGTGCATATCAGAGTTGAATTTCTATATGACTAAGCACATTGGCAGTGGTGGTTGATTGCATCTTTAGAGTACTGCTCCATATTTGTCTTTCCTTCCTCAGTTTGTCTCAGTTTAAAAAAAAAAAAAAAAAAGTGGGTTCATAATGCTACGTGCTGACAAGACTTAACTATTATGGATGGCAGGAGGGGTATGAGGCTCACAACACAGCCGAGTACTGGAAAGATATTTGTCACTGCAGATTTTGCTTGTCATATGCAGAGATGACATGCAGATCTCCCCTTTGTCAGATTGATAGTCATTCCGAGATGCATCCACCCACAAAAACCACAGACATGCTGCTTTACTCAAATCTTTACTTTAACCACTACTTTGTGATGCAAAACTGGTGGAGTTTTTGGTACTTTTTGTTAAAAATGAAATCTTTACAGGGGTTTTCCAGCATCCTTGCTAGTTACTAAAAACAAATCAACATTAGCCTACTGGATGGGACAACTCAGTTTACTTGTGGGTGGTTTTGACATTCATCTCATTAACATGTTTAGTCTGAAAGAAAGTTGGAAAGGTAGTAAATAAAAAATTGGACACAGAAGTACAGCATCTCTCCACAAGCTATTCCTTACATCTCAGTTAAAATGCCAGTTTCACAGAGGTGGAGTATTTGTACTGATTTTACTCCAAATATCAACATCTCCTACTGGCCAAGTTCAAAGATGAGCAACACGGGTCTGTCTGTTTGTAAAAGTAAATGCACCATGCCAAATGTAAAGGTTACGCTCTACGCTGTTCCGGGCCAGGAAACTCACAGTTCAGGACTGAACGTCCATCACGGCATGTGAGAACCTGGTCACGTCAGCTCGAAGCCAGGTAGTCTCCAGTTAAAACACAGAGCCACCCAAATCAGTCATCGGTAGGCTTATGGCCCCTTTGTGTCCTGTGCTGCAGCAGCTACTGGATGCGGTACGTATTTTGGACGTTTTGGCATGGGTCTACTTCACGGGCGTCCCTTTAACACCTCGCTTTGGGCGATCGTATAGCTGCCTGGAAAAATAGCAAGTGGGTCTGCAGGAGTGCAAAGAACACACATGGCAGCGTCTTCAGATGCTTATGTTGGAAACGTAAAAGGGAAAGTACTCCAAATAAGTTTCTCTTGTTCAGAAATACAATGGGCAATTTAAAAAACCCTATTAAGCCTGTGTGTAGGAGCATTTCCCATTCTGGGAGACAAGTTGAATTGTTATAAGGAGCTATATTATGACTTTCCCGACACGGTATCAATCAAGACCCCATTATGTAACGAGGTATCCATCACGCGCGCCCCATCGCGAGTCCCCGCCGCGAGCACGGAGACTGTAATCCCGGCTCCTTTGTCCTGCCCCCTGCCAATTTGCTGCAAAATTGAGGACGAGGCTTGAATTTGCCATTGTGGCGGTCTCGGGGCTGCGGCGCCACGGCTGTGCTTTCGGAGCAGTTATTTGCATTGCCTTGATTAGCACGTCACCTGCTTCATTAGCGAAGAAAATTCTCATCCACAGACTCAGCCATTCATGCAAATTGAAGAATACACGGAGATCCTTCCCCTCTAGGACTTTCCATTATTAGCAAAAATTGGTAGATTCTTTTCGTTCCTTCCTCTTCGGAAGGTCACTTTCATTTTCACCTCTGAATGAAAGTTCTTATTTAAAAGACAAAATAATCATCTTCCCAAACTTTAACATACAGCAGGCTTGCTTAAAGAAATCTGATGCCAAACGGAGGCATCTCAGGTGCGTGCAAGGCAGGTGGAAACTCCCCATTTTCAATCTAATCCCTGCACTAACTGCCATCTGTCAGTGTCACCGAATCATTAATTTTACTGGATGTCAGGGAAGTACTTTTAGAGCCAAAAAGCTCCCCACCGTGTAGGACCTAAACCTCCTGGGCTCAGTTCAGTGGTTCCTTCTCCTTCCATCCTCAGCAAACATCGCCTTCTCTATGACAGTACATGAGACACCTTCCTTCCTTCCTCCATCCCTGTTTTCCAGGCTACACAATCCCAGTTCCTCACACGTCCCCTTTTCCCGAATCTGGAAATCCTTCTTCCTTTCTCCCTCCAGCATGCCCACACCATTTTTCCTGAAGGTGGGACCAAACCGTAAGGCTCTCCAGAAGGGCTGCGGGGGCACCAGCCGGAGCAGAGCAGGCACTTTCCGTACATATTCACACGCTGCCCTGTACCCCGGAGCGAGATACCCTTCTCCCACGGCAGCACCCACCCTCTCCGGGGGCCCGCTGTCACCCCTGGACCTTCTCCGGAGGGGGTTCTGCCTAACGGGCCCCCCTTGCTCTGCACCCATCGCCGCGTCGCTGGTTCCTCCCGGCCATCGCCACGCGTGGGCTCTGCGTCGAGAGGAAAGTCTGCTCCTCCGCCCCGTCCGCACCTCTGGCTGTGGTCTGCAAGTGCTAGTTTTGTTCCTTGAAGTTGTCTTTTGATATTCGTAGTTATTCCACCCAATTAACGGCGCACAGCAACCTCAGTGCTTCTGAAGGATTCCCCGTGTTCGGTTCATTTCTGAGAGAAATACCACTGCAAAGGCTCTGCAGAGGTGGGCACTGGGAGCCGCGTACCTTATCTTACAGCACCTCCGGAGGTGACGCTCAGCCTCCCAGGTCCTGGCTTAAAAAACCCTAAAGATATCATTATAGATTCCGATCTCAGGTTTTGGAGGGTTTTTTTTCACTTGAGTGTCCACAAATTGCAAATAGAGCTTTTTGTGATTGAGAGAGATGCTCAGCTTTTGTGGAGAATATCCAAAACGTGGCATTTGCACAGATCCCTCACGCAGCTTTTCCTTGAGATCAACCATAAGTTGCTGTGAGGCACCGGATCTCAGTCGGAATGGGAAAGCCCTTACACAGGCATCAGCCTCAGAAGCTGCAGGGTCAAACCCGCTGCCAACCAGAAGAGGCTTTTCTCCGTTCCCCGCCTGCTGCCACGGCCAGCAGAGGAGTTCAGCACATCCCGAATGATCCAAGCCAGAGAGAAAAATCCCCCAAAAGTCTTGAAAACCAAACAGCACAAGAAGAAAAAAGTGAAAATGCGTGACGGTTATGCAGGAAATTTCAGTGCAGTAGTGAATCTGCAAGAACGAGCGACCTGTTTGGTAACGGAGGGGAGGAAGACAGCGGTGAGCTTCCTCTGCTGACCAGGAGCCGATGCAGCCTCTGCTCGGGCTGGGCAAGAAGTGTGACCATGCAAACCCACCATGTCACCACACGACAAACCCTCTCCAAACCAACCCACCTGCCTCACGCCAGAGTTCATGTCTACTGTCAGGGCAGCAGTTGTGCTTCGCTTCAGTCGCCGTGCTGCAGCTGTACCAGAGGGAGGAAAAAAAAAAAAAAACCCCAACAAACCCACTTTTTGCATCTCCCCACATCTCCTAGCAAAGGACAACCACACATGAGAACACCAGATTTTACACGGCTGATTTTCACACGGATCATCGCGCAAACCAGGGTTTGTGCTTTTGCTGAAGCGCCCAGTATTTTTGCCTTTTTAAGGTAAAGATGAAGCCATGTTGCACATTTGTACGGATGCCCTCTCAGGCTGTAGTGCAGCCTCCTCCCGCTCACCTGACCGGCAGACTCCAGGAAGCCTGACAAATTTGTGTGTGTCTGCTTATCCCTGGATGGCACCACGGGAAGAAGTGAGTCAGATACATGTCTCTGCTGCTCAAAGAAAACGAAATCCTGCTCCTTCATTGCACAACCCCGACAGCAGTCACATCCGTCATGCTCCCTCGGCATGCACCTTGCCCGGAGCCAGGGGCTGCAGGGGGGAGGAAGACAGATTTACCAGGATATGTATGGAAATTACACATGATTAAGAAGTCACAGTCTCACCAATAAATCTCTGGCTGGGAGACTGCTGGTCAGGCTGCCCCCCCCCCCCGCCGTGGATGCACTCGCTTTGACGTTCCGTGATGACCTGTGGCAGGGAGACGCACCCTTTTCAGACAGTTGTGTGCACTTACCAGATTAAAGATGATTAATTGTACCAGGTAGTTCCTGCTACATCTTAATCAAACACACATAATCAGCAACGCTTCTGCGCACGCGATACTTGGAGCTGGAGTGGTTTTTTTTTTTTTTTTTAAACTCTCGCACTCTCCGGTCTGAGGATGACAAGCCTAAAATATCAGTGATAAGAGCCTGAAGGATCCAAAACCAGAGCGATCGCAGACAAGGTTCCTGGGGCACCAGTGCCTGTCGCTGCTGGAGGAGGAAGGACGTGCTCTGGTGTGGAAAGAACGACCTCTGCCCCTCCTGCTCTGAGTGGGGGAAAGCACTCTGCTTACCTGCAAGGCCCCTGCGGCTCGGCTTTCCAGGGCGCGTGGGCAAGCGCGACAGCAGACACAACCACACACCACCTTGGAGGGGGGAGAAAAACCACCAGCAGCCTCTGACCATAGAGTATTTTGCATCATTTATTTAAATACCTATATTTATGCATTTACAAATTTTCATAGCTCTGTTGGTAGCTTTCTTTCTTTTTTTTTTTTTTTTTTTTTTTTTTTGGTAGACAGTATTGCAGAGAAGTTAGCTTTTGTAAAATGAGGTCCATGTATAAAACTATGCAACGGATCGGAGAAAAAAAACCCAAAACAAACCAAGTTTCCTTTCATACTCTCTGGAATCAGCAACCAAAGACAGTGACTGAATGGAGGGCGAGAGGGAGAGGACAGGGTGGGACAGACCAACCTCAAACCAGTGGCGCTCTCAGAAGCATTACACACGTCAGTGCTCAGCTAATGGTCCTAATGGGATAGGTCATGTTTCAGTCGGTGCAATGCCTGTTTTGCTAAAGCTTTAGCAGGCACATAGGTCTCTAAAGAAAAAATAAAAGGACAGGATCCTACACACTGAGAATGCAAAGCCTGGACAGCCTCGTGATAGGTTTTAGGTGTCGTGGCACGAAATGCCCGTAGGAGACTGCACCGACTTGCCAGCAGTGCATCCTCATCCCAAACTTCGTTTTGCATAAAAAGTTCCCTTTAAGAAATCTCAGCATTTAAAAAACCTGGTATCTGAGCTCTTCTAGCCTCAGTACTTTGAAGAAGTCACTTGAAAAATACCTCCTGCTTTCCTCATTTGGAAGCTTCAAAGTAATGTTTTGCTTTAATTGATACCAATTTAATAGCTCATGGATTCCCAGTGTTATCTCTGGGAGGAAGAGGCAACAGATATGGCATTGCAAGATATTTACACACATGGTACAAAAATGTCCAAGGGTATGAAAAATCACCAGTTACACAATTTTGCAGCAGCCTCATTTACACCTGTAATTTTATACCATTTATTACATTGTACTAACACACCAGATTCAAAGATGTGCACTCCCTTTAGGACATTCAGGAGTTACAAATATATTGTGATTGCATAATTCATATTGCACAATTGTATAAAAACATAAATACTAGCTATTCTATTTTCTTTTTTTAAATACAAAATACATGTCACATAGTCAAATATTCTTTTCAAGTGCAATTCAGGTGCTCTCTTTAGTCCTTCCAAGAAAAAGGCAATTTTGATAGTTTTGGCACAAAGTTTAACCTCCGTCCCGTGCCAACGGTTCTAATTACAATACGTATGCCCCAAACTTTATATAGTAGCAGTCATATACATATAGTATAAAAACAGGTTATTTACAAAATGAACCGAACGTACACAGAAGCAGCCTCAGTGGTCGGAGCTGAGCTCTGGGTTAGCATTCTTCATGCTGTTGCAAAGGGGCGAGTGACCCTCCTTGCCTTAGGCCGGTTGCTGCGGGTTCACATTCATGGGCGGAGGGTGTCCTAGGAGACCGATGCGCTGTTTCTGCTTCCTCTGCTCCGTCATCTGGAAAATTAAAAAAAGTTTGCTCATTAGGCCTGGACGCTTCCTGTGCGTCAGCTCGCCGAAGGACCTGGCGCTGCCTGTACTGGTGAGCGTTTGCTCTGAAACCCACTTTCGACAAGTCAGGCTCCTCTGGCCGCTGTGCCAAGCGCTAACGGATGAAAGAGGCAACTTCAGCCCTGCCTCGGGCGCTCATCAGGGACGTCCACGAACCCGCTCGTGTGGCTGACTACCGTTTTCCAAGAAGAGAGCTTGGGAGAGCCAGGCGAATTAGTGCAGGGAGCCGCTCGCAGAAGCCTCCCCTCTCAGAAATTCTTTGTAACCGGTCCAATGTACGAGGCAGACCAGACGCGGAGGGCGGAAAAAAGGGACGAGCCCTCCAGTCAGGCTGGGAATACCCTTGTCTTTGCTGGAATAGACTCGAGTGCTCCCGCTCTCATCAGGAGCGAGCCAACATCCCTCTCCGTCTGCCAAAACCAAGACGCGAGGCAGGGACGGGAGGTTAACCACCTCGCTGCCAGACAGCCAAATCTTTGGCAGGACTTCCCGTCAGATAAAATAACGTTTCTCCTGATCGCTGCAATCACGACCCGAAAATGGATCATCATTTTTTACTACCGATATCGAAAAACGGCCACAATCCAATTCTCCGCTCTCTTTTTTTTGAAACCTTGGGAGGTTTCTGACAACTCGCGTAAGCCGACACGCCACGTAAGGAACAACTCCGGCGTGGGCAGGGTCTCCAGCAGCGAACAGCTGGATCGCTGCACGCGCTCCCCGCCGCTCCCTCTGCGACCGCATCTCGGCTTCGGAGGAGCCGACGCGTGGGATGGCTTGCGGCAGCCGTGCCGAGGAGGATGCCAAGACGGCACCTCGCCCCTGGACCGCCGAGGCGAGGGGAGCCCGACGCCGCTCCTCGGGCAGCCGGGCTCCGCCGAGAGCCCCCGCACCCTCAAAGCGACGCGCGAGCGCGCGACCGCGCCGTCGCCCGTGATCCGTGGCGGCACCGAGGGCGCGCGCAAGTAGCCGCGCTCGCGTCCCGCTTCTGCTGCTCCTTCCCTCGGGCTGAGCTCACCTGGCTGCGGTTACAGGCACGGGTATGCCGGGGCAGGCCAGCCGGCTCACCGGGGCTTCGCGGGACCCCTCCGGCAACGCGCCTGCGCGCAGGAAAACCTAGCCCGAAGGCTGATTCACCCCCCAAAAGTAATCTCTCATTCAAGCATAAGATACAATTTGGAGTATTTTTCTTTATGAGAATTGACTGAATTCCTTGCACGGCTCTTTCTGCAACAGCTGCACCCACAATCCTTTAGTTTTTTCATTTTTTCAGATATTTAATCACCAATGTCAGTCAATATAATTGATTGTGGAAGTAACTCCAGGAGAAGGGAGATAGCATGCTCACACATTGGGTTCATTTGTAGCCTGCATTTGAAGGTATTTGTCTAAAGACTCCAGTTTTGGCAATGGGGAATAGTCTTCCCAACTCTGGCACGGGGTACCCTGGCATACTGGGGCAGCCGGCTGGTGGCTGACCTCGGGTCTGGAGTTCATTATGGGGAAAAGAGCTAGTCACAACAGGCAGTTGTGGGCAACCTCCAAAAGGCTCCTCCATGTCCCAGGGGCTGGACAGCACTGCGCACACCGCTGCTTTCGCTCAGGCTAGCTGTGTGTAATTACACTCATTTAATCACCGGGGAAGGGACTGAAATACGGTAATTCCTCTTGAAACCATAATTAAACTCGACTGCAGCCTGGTGCCTTGCTCATCGCCTGACCCAAGGGAGGCAGAACTGTTATTTTACCTTTCCGGGAAGATGACCGCAGCCTCACGAGGACAGGTCACACCTCCCAGTCCCCTGTACCACGCTTTTGGAAGTCTGTTTTCACAAAAGGCTTGTAACATTTCACAGGCAAACAGCAGCAGGAGGAGAGGAGTCTTCCCATCGCTCTCCGGTCTCAGACACACACACAGGCTACTCCCCTGCTGAACCACTGGGACTTTTTTTAACTGTCTCTAAGATAAACCACAAGTTGGAAATGCAAAGAGGACTTCATTTTAGAAATGCCTGTTTACATTAAGTAGTTTCACTGAGCAAACTACGAGCCATGATTTCACACAGCAAATAAACTGATTCAGAGGACGCATAAAAAAAAAAAAAAAAAAAGAGAAGAGAAAAGAACAACGAAAAGGGACTGTAATACCTATTTTTCATGCTGTGTAGAAAAAGGCATGGTGCACCCTGATGCAGGTGGACGTATAAGATGTGCCTTTAAAAGAAAAGGAAGAATAAAGCTGAGAGAGAGAAATGCAACTGCAATGTTGATGCAGAACGTTATTAATCCTGCGAGATAAGCAATGCTTGTCTAGAGGGCACAGGGCTGCAAGACGGAGCAACTTTAATCTCTATCCCATTTACCCAGAGACTGAATCTCTTGCAAAAGCTTTACAGCTGTAGCGACTGTACACCTGGGCCTAAAAGGCAATAAAAGCTACGCGCAACGTATTGCAGGGGAGCTGTCAGCTACTGGGGTAATGCTGACAGGATTAAAAAACAAAACCAAGAGGCCTGAAGTTCACCTGAGTCAAGCTGGACTCTCCGATAATCGCGTATAACCGCCCAGACGCACGCTGCCTGGCTCCAAAGGTCGCGCGTGATTTGGAGGTACCTCTAGGAACGGGAGCAGGGCACGTGCGAGGGGCCGGCGCGGGACACCCACCGGGCCCGCGCGCACGGACGCACCAGCGTCGGCCCGCTCGGCTCCTCGCCGGCCCGCTCGGCTGCGGCCAACCTGAGCCGCAGCTCCAGCGAGGAATCCCGTCTGCGGCGCTCAGGGGTCCCGGCTGGGCGAAGGGACCGTCGCCTCGCGCTCTGACACCGCAGGACGGCGCTGGAAAGGGCTTCTGGGTGATGACATCTAATCCCCTGCTGTTGCGGACGATTGTGTTGTAATCTTTTCGCACAGAATTAAAAGCGATCAAGGTTTCAATGGCTCTTGGTGCACTTGTTTGTGAAAGAAGGCATGCTGCATTTCAGTTTCTAACAATTAGAATCTTCAGAAACCTAACGAGCTTGAAAAGCGAATGAATGAGAGGTTTCCCCTTCCCTTTATTTAATTACAAAAAAATTAATACAAACACAAGTTCCCCGAGTTAGTTCCTTTTCCCGGAGACAGTTCCTGATCAGGAGAAGGGATACGCTGGTTTTGTCACATAATTGGAGCATCCTGCAACTTAAGCAGGGCTCTCAATAATGGTACTTAGGGGAATTCCTAAAAGCTATCACAACATTAATGAAGCTGGTTTCCTCTTTTGCTTTTACAGTCAAATAGCTCTCTAAAAGCTAAATCCTTCTTTCTTATTTTCACAAAGAGCGAGAAGGGGTTTTAGTGCTTGGTCAGCCAAGAGCTGCAAGCTTCAGAACTAAATGCATTCTGATCCAGAGCTGGCTGCGGCTGATGGAAAGACTCCTGGTGACTGCAGACCACTTTGAGTCAGACCCTTCAACAAGAAGACGCAAGACACATGTTTCAAGATAATTGTTTCCAGGCAAAATAGCAAAACCACTACCCAGCAAGTATTAAAGCACAGACAAAAGGGCAACTGCCTCTATCCTCCATCCTCAAAACCAGCTAGAGCAAAGGGGTCCACGGCACAGTGTCTGAAAACTAATTACAGCCAAGAGCAGCAAGGTTTTCTCCTCCCAATCCTACACGTTAATCCCTTCCTTGTGCTCCGTGGGGCGTCAGGTAAAAGGGCCCAGCTCCATCAGAAATGCAGAGTGTGATCGGAAGGCAGGGAGCTGGGATCTCGGTCGATATTGGCTTCCAGAGACTCATGTCTCCATGAAGATAACGGGCTTACAGAGAAACCCGGCCAACCCAGAGCAGAGATGGGAAGCAGGAATCCGATTAGTATTGGAGAGAGTTGTGCCAACTGCGCTACAGTAAGTAGATCACATCTGAAGAGATAACAAACCAAATCTGTTGGCCGTTTCTGCCCTGGGCAATTCCATCGACTGCCCTGGGATACCATCATGTGCAAGTCAGCAATTATTACTATCCAGTGCCGATATCTATAGAAACTTAACTAATTGAACCATCTGGCTCAGGTTATTAATCCATAAAGATAAGCAGCTAGTCACTTTGCTGCCGCAAACAGCTCCCACCAGGGCAGGCAACAGCATTTTCCCTTTTACTTCCACTTAGGCTGTAATCCGTATGGACAACATGAAAAAAAGCCCTGCTGCCTCTGTGGCTTTCACAAAGCCATCGCTGGGTTTGGGCTGGGAACAATCCCCACGATCCCCTCGAGCCCCAGCCGAGCCAAAAGTTAACACAAGCCCTCAAACTCTTGCTGCACCGAAAAAATACTCAGAGGTTTATGCCGCGTTCACGTGTTAAGCAGCAGCAATACATGCTGCAATGCAAAATATTTCTGCGGGTATGTCTGTCTATGCTGCAGCCTAAAAGCATGACCGCAGCCAAATTTTATCTGCATTAGCAGCGCAGTGATAGCACGGAGGCGACCAGTGGAAGCTAACCACTCAAGTACTTCTCCAGTTTCTCAGTGGGTTTTGAGGCGCGCGCAGCAACGCAGCACTTCTATCAATATCACACGCCCTGACTTACAGGATCGTGCTAAGGTCTTGGGGTTAAAACCTGTAATAACAACAGTACATACATACATGCAGGCTCCCTGCACCAGTGAGGACTGATTTAAGTTAACTTCAGCTTTGATTTTATTTTAATGCAAACTTTCCCTTTCTGGAGGTGGCCACTTTGGACTACACTGGTTCGGTTAGCACTGCCAGGCAGGTCAGCTGGGGTACAGGGCTCTGGAAGGACATTTTGTTTATTCACTTCTTTCCTAAACACGAGTCACTTTAGCAAAAGATCTTCATGGGGTTTGCAGGAGCCACGGAGCTGTAAAACACCACTTTGTACAGCAGGCTCGCAGGACCTTTGCCCTGCCCGTAGCAGTGCGTGGCCGCGCGTTCGCAGCCAGACCTCCCTTACCTGATCTTTAAGCTCCGACAGCTGGCCGGAGAGGTTGGTCACAAGCTTCATGGTGGACTCCAACTTCTCCTGCAAGTTCCTCAGCTCGTTCTGCTCTCCTTCCGAGTCGCTGCTCACGAGTGACATGGCCCGCATCCGGGGGAACCAGTCCAGGTTTCTCTCCTGAGGATCAGACACGAGTTCGCAATTAGCGTTTGCCAAATGAAAACCTGCACCCGAGTCGCTGAGTGCAGACAGATTTTTAATGCCACGCAGGGACATTCCTCAGATGCGCAAGCTTTGTAGTCATTTTCATTTGCATCTTACTAAAAAGTTTGCAAAATCGCCTGCTAGAGGCAATAAGGCACTTCTGACATAACTACTAAAAATTAAGGCTGCTTATTGTTGGCTTTTCCTTTCCAGAAACTCACTCTCCCCAGCCATTTCTTCTTCAGATAACTTCAGTGTAATACATGAACACTGGACATTAAACAGGCTCAGATTTCATATGTGGACAAGCATTTTCCAGGGCTAGAAATCTGCTGCCACCTTATAGTCTTTTAATTTGTTTGTTGGGGATTTTCTGCTGATAAAGCTGGTTTGCTTTTTTGATCAAGCAACATTTGGCTGTCCTTTCTAATGAAAGACACCATGTTCCACCTGGAAATACTTTCACAGTTGAAATACTTCCTTTTTAATGAAAAAGAAAAAAATTCATATTCTGACTGCCTGGTTCAGGCTAAAATGTGGGACAGATTAAGTTACAATGAATTGCTTATAATAAAGTTTTTGCTCAGGCATACAAATTCTCTAATATTCCATGTTTAAGTTACAGCCAGGAACTTCAGTGGACACACGCTCAGTTTTAGTAATACATACATAGCGGCTCACACATACACTCACGTACGTGTCAGTGACGTTAAAAATAAAAGCAGGAATGGAACAGAAAGCCACAAAAGAGGAGGAGGGGTGCATACCGCATCTCGACACCTTAAATTTCAACACCGAACCGGTTTCCTATCTACTCTGGTTCTCTTCCCACGCTGGAGATACTCTCTAAAATGGAAGTTAAACTAACACTGGATGACATCAGGGTGTGTGCACTCTCACGGGCGACACTACAACAACTGGTAATAGTTTAAACAAATCAGATAAAACAATAATAGCCTACTGGATCAACAGCATCCCAAACCAGAGATCGATAACAGCACTGGTTAAGGGCGGCCAAAGTTTGCCCCGCTTCACAGGCCAGGCTCTTTGCCGGGCTCTCTCTCAAAACTACGGCTTATTTTTACAGCGCTACAAACTCTCTTTGGCTTTTTGCCATTGCCTGCCGAAATCTCTACCTTGAACCCCATCTCCCCCATCTCTCTGCTCCCCCTCCATGCTCGCTCATTCCCAGGAGCATCCATCCTGCTTAAATCAGGGTTGTGCACCTCTACAGAGAGTTACAGTCACATCCTTTCTGCAATTCAGATGCGATGCCAAGACTCATCATCTTAAATTAGTTGCTTCTGATCTGCTTAGAGTTTACTATTGCCGAGATTAAAAGGCAGAAAGCAGGCCCTTTCCCATGCAGCACACCACAGGATTCCCACATGATGCAAAACTGCCAGGAAGGCTTTTTTCTCCTGATCTCTGTTTACAGGGCAGATGGCTTCTGCTAATAAAAGAAAAAATCTATGTACAAAAAAATATGCCTTTATCAAGACGAGTGCCAAAATATTTTGGACTTTAGGAAATGACAGTCCCACAATTAAGATTTAATAGTAGTAACAGGCAACATTTCGCTGTGTTCTTCCAGCCGTAGTTAAATCCTCGTTAGGGAAGAGAGGGCAGGCTCGTCACTCTTGCTCAGGTCCAGCACCTCCCCCCCCAAGTATTTCCCCTCCCCACCCCGGGAAAACAAACTAAAACAACGGCTATTCCCCTCCCTGCTCTCCTCCAGGCAAAAGGTTTTCAAGGACAAAGCAAATCAGACTGAAATGCAGTTTATATCTGCAGGTTTGCCTGGACCCCCAGGTCCATGTCCTGAAGTTTCTAGGCAGATGCAAGAGCAGAGCCCTGGAGCTCCTGCCCACGTCTTACTTGCTGCACAAATACTGTTATTTTACTTGCTCCCAAAAGGGTGAGCTTCCCAAGCCCATCCCCAGAGCGCTCCCAGGCCCCATCCTTCTGAAGGACCAAGGGGACGAGGGGAGCAGGACCTGGAAACACCAACCTTTCCCTCCCTGCAACGTTTTACGAACAAATACCCTAAACCTTTTCTAACGTTACTCTGCAGTATAAGCAAATGCTGCAGCTGCTGCAGAGGTTGCAACTTGATCGTTAGAGGCAGGGAAGGTGACGGGCAGTCTCGGCTGGTGAAATCAAACCAGCAAGCACTATAGCATTGACAGCTTCTGCAGGCTCGTCGGAAGTTTCATACTGGTCTTCTGAAAGCCCCAGCTCTTGAAGTCGCCCGAGTATGGGAAATCCTGGCTTTCACTTGAAAAACAACTAAGTGCCTCTCTAGTTCCGATGGCAATGGTGGAAGATGAAACCCCAAAACGCTCCATGCGAACTCCGCACACTAACGAAAAGGAGACAAGACTCGTGGCCCTCCGGGCGGTCTCCTGGGCTGAGGATAGGACTCACTTTCGAGCCTCCAACTGGCAATACCCTGGTAAGTCCTGACCCCCCTGTGAAAGAGTTAACGGGGACACCTGGAAACTTTCTGTGCAGAGACAGGCTTAGGGAAGGACCTCTACATCGCTTTGCCCACCCATGTCATTGGGCCGGGCCTAACCCGCGCTCCCCTTCAGGTCTCCTAGAGCTTGTTGGCACGACTCAACCCCAAAGTTCACCTGGAAGCCTCCAGCTGCCACCCAGCAAGAGAGAAGGGGACGTCCACCCGGACGGCCTGGGCAAACGCCCCGAGGTGAGGAACCGCGGGGACGGACGCGCAGGTAAAACTCCATCGATGCAGGTGCAACGGGCACCAGTGCTGCCTGACCCACGGGGGCTGCTGGGACCTCTCCGGAAAGGGCAGCAGGGCTGCTGCCAGCACGCAGGGACACACCTCTTCCTCCTCCTCCTCTTCCTCCTCCTCCTCTCTGCACGCACAACCCTGCACCCCCTCACTCTGGCTTCGCGTGGGAAACCTCCAGCCTGTTCCTACAACCTCCGCCAGCACCGCAGAGAGAAGCTGGAGAGCCTGGATGCGACCAGCCTGCTGAAATGCAGAATTCTGCCCCGTCCCCGGCCGTGCTGGGCGGGGGGGCAGGCAGGTTGTGGGGGGTGTTTTCTTTTAAATAAATAAATAATGACGCCTCAAGCAGAGATGGTGAAAACGGAAATAAGCAGGAATGCAGAAAGGTCAGCGGCTGACAAGCCCGCTGGGCCAGCGCGCAGCAGCCAGCCCGGCTCCCGGCCCCACGGCTGCCAGCAGCGCTCCCTCTGCAGAGCGCTTCTATTCAAGGTTGAATAAAAGATTTATATCTTGATGATCTAGTTTCTGCTGAACTTTAACTGAACACCGGGGTGCCTTTAAAGATACAGCCTTACATCTTTCCGCGGGGGGTTTGGTCGTTTTTCAGAGGCAGGGAAAGGCTCTCCCTTGATCCCTTTTTCCCTGCCTGTCCCTCGTCCCGCCGTGCCCTCTCCCGGCTGCTGGCACCTCGCATACCGATGCCGTTATGCACCGTCTGCTGCGGTCCTCCTGCAAGCAGAGGCACCGGGATCCTGGTGGGCAGTCAGCTCCCTCTTCCCGGCACAGTCGCAGCTTCCTCCGCTGCAACAGACGAACCGACTGAAGCCACTGACGGAAGCTGGCTAACCACAAGCGCTGGGTTTCGGGTTAGCTCTTTTCTAGGTAAAGTTGGAAAAGTCCCTCTTTGTAAAGCAAATATCATTAAATCTCAGACACGGGGGCGAGGCTGACCGTCCACGATTGGAAATTTGAAAAAGGGGAAGCGGCGCTGCATGATGCAGATGCAATTCATTCTGAGAAGCGCCCGCTCCTCCCTGCTTCTGCCAGAGAGTTTATTCTAAGAAAGGTTTCTGAGGCAACCTCCGGGCGAGCCGTGCCAAGAGATGCATTAGCTCCGCTCCTGGGGCAGGAGGCGGCCGCTGACGGCGGGGACCGGGGCTCGTCCTCACCTCCGGCTCCGCCGCGCCGCATTGCCGCCCCGAGGAAGCCGCCGCTCCTCTCCTGGGTCTCCATTTATTCGGCGACCGCTGCGCCTAATATTTACCGGGCGCCGAAGGGCTGATTCGATGCTCGTCAGAATAAATCCCTATAGCCCGCCAGCGAAGGCTGCCCAGCAGCCACCGGTTAGCAGGGGAAGGCGGCAGCCGCAAATTTCGGTTTCTGTCATGTGTCGTTAAAAATCATACCCATAGAGCTAATACACAGCTTTGTGAAGCGCTTTGAAAATGAGTTTTTTTTGTTTGTTTGTGGCGAGATGAAACTCCTCTTGGTTCTTTCTTGTGCTTCCTGGAAAAAGCCCCACGTCAGGTTCTCTCTCTCTTCTGCAAAGGGCTCGCCATCACTTCTTCCACAGCAAGCTGCACTTCTCCCCTCTCCACGAAAAACAGCACTGGACCGTGTCTCCCCTCCACACTAAGAGTATTTTCAAATCCTCACATGCACCATGTGTTTAAACAGGAGGCTGATGATACAAGGTTAAGGGTATAAAAAATCTCCTTTTTCACTGCTGCCGCAGATTAAATACCTAAGCGGCTTTTGAACTGGTGCAGAGCAGGGAACCTGGAGGACAGACACCATTTCCAAAGGTGGAAGATGACCGACCGGGCGTCCTGGTTTCAACTGGGACAGAGTTAATTTTCTTAATTTAATTTTAGCTGGTGCAGTGCTGTATTTTGGATTTAGTACGAGACTGATGTTGACAACACACTGATGTTTTAATTGTTGCTAAGTAGCGCTTATCTTAAGTCAAGGATTTTTCAGTTTCCCATGCTCTGCCAGCACGCAGGTGCACAAGAAGCTGGGAGGGAGCGTGGCCACGACAGCTGACCCCAACGAGCCAAAGGGATATTCCATACCATAGAATGTCGTGCCCAGTATATAAACTGGGGGGAGCTGGTCAGGAGGGGCCGATCGCTGCTCGGGGACTGGCTGGGCATCGGTCAGTGGGTGGCGAGCAACTGCGTTGCGCATCCCTTGTCTTTCTTGGGTTCTATTTCTCTCTTTTTTTTGTCGTTATCTTAATTACAATTATTATTACTACTATTACTATTATATTTTATTTCAATGATTAAACTGTTCTTACCTCAACCCACGAGTTTTAGGGTTTTTTTCTTTGATTCTCCTCCCCATCCCAACGGGCGGGGAGGGGTGAGCGAGCGGCTGCCTGGTGCTTAGTTGCCGGCTGGTGCTAAACCACGACACCGTGTCCCTCTGCGAAACGACCCCCTGTACATCCCCGTGACAGCTCCGCCGCGGGTGACTCACTTGAGCCGAGCGTCGTGTTTACCAGCGGTGAAGTCACCCCACCAAGCATCACCCGGCTCCACGGGACCGCGGCGGACGGTCCTGGTGGGAATCCCTCGAGGCGACCTCCCTGCTCCTGCCGTAAGGACAGTGCCGCCCCTCCGCAGAAACCTGCTTCTGGCTCTTTGGATCTACGTTTCAAGTAGGACGTGTTACACCACCATCGGCCGGGCAGGACGGAACAATTAAGCATGCAAAGGCTGAACGAACAGCTGCTGGTGGCGATGGCTGCAGTCACCCA
>JAVJGG010000037.1:22664383-22678654 GCA_035590195.1 Aviceda cuculoides | reverse complement strand
GGCACGGGGTCACGGGCTCCCCGGCACTGCCGGGCTGGGGGCGGCGGCGGCCGTGACTCGGGGGACGGCCGCCTCGCCCCAGCCCCGGGCCACCTCCTCGGCACGCACAGACAGCTCCATGGGGCTTTTTTTGTCCCAGCCAGGGCTGCAGACCGAGCGGTTTATTTCCCGCGGCACGTCGCCCGCCCTCGATGGTTTCCAGCTGGAAACCATTCCCCGACTCCCAGGCGCGAGCTGGCAGCGCCCCGGCAGCAAGGACGCGGCGCCCACCCTGCAAGCTGCTTTGGGACCCTCCTGAACCCCGAACAAACCACCACACAGAGTTGGGCTGAAGCCTTTGCTTCTGTTTTCATCCACCCAGGCCCTTTTTCTGCCACACGCTCAGCCAAAGCGAAACCTTTGACTCGTCAGTGGGGATGCTAACCTGATATTCCCAGCACGGATGCCTGCTCAGGTCATTTATCAGGGAAAACTAAGAACTCGGCCGTCTAAGGTTAATGCCAGCAACAGGAGGTTTTTTTTTCCTTCTGCAGCACGCTGCAGGGCCCGCCAGCGTGCACACCTCCGGAGGGAAGAGCATGCTAAGGCGGCGTGGGGAAGATGAGGGTCACCAACCATTTCTCCCCGTGCAGCTTCTGGTTTGCACTTCAATGCCGATTTCAAGGGCGGAACAAGTTGCTTCGCTATCTAAATGCAAAGCTCGGGGCCCGTGCCTATGACACAGTGTTTCCAGCAGCCAAGGGCCTTCTGCCAAACGCACCTCTTGGCTCTTCTATGCCTCTGCTATTATTTATTGTTTAAGCCTCTCATTACATTGGCTAACTCTGGTAAGGTACCTCAAGATGCAGCTTGTTGGGAAGATACCACTAAATTAAGCACTATCAGCTCCAGTTCAGATCCTGACCTCAGTCCTCCTCCTCTCCCGGCTTGCACCCAGCGTCGTCGCGATCAGGAGCCCTGGAAGCCCCGTTTCCTCGTCCTTAACCGACCAACTGCATCCAAGTTATTTGTACGGGCTGCTCTCTTCTCCGTCTGCAGTTGGTTTGCTAAGTATTGACGTGACAAATCTCTCCTATTCGATTTTGCCCCAAAGTACAGGATTTCCAGGCACAAATTACATACGAATGTAACTCAGTTTCTAATACTTTCTCAGACTATAATTTCGGCTGTATACACGTCTTTCACCACTGCTGGGAGCATGAAGCCCCTTTTGAAATGCTTCAGGTTTGAAGCATCGTGGCCTGCCACTCGTTAATCCTATAAGCACTGCAGTTCAAATCCAGTTTTGGCCACCTCCAACCAAGTTTTATTCAACGTAGAGCCCGGGGACACAGTAACCCTTCAAAGCCATCACCACGTGAGCCTCGTGCAGGCTCTGAATCACCCGCTCCTGCTGACTTTCGGAGCACAGCGACAATCGCAGCTGGGTGTTTAACTCCTTAGGAGAGGTTTCAGGTTGAACTTGCGCTTCTGGAAGAATGTGATTTTAGAAGTTTGACACTGATGAAACCTTGCCTTTGCTTACTAGGAGGCTACGTTTTGGCAGAAGTTACAGGCTACACTGGATGCTCAAAACAGTAAAAAGAAGACACTTTCCGATTATGGTATAGCACATAGCTCAAGACAAAAAGAAAAAAAAGCCCAGTAATATATTTAAATCTCCAGTTTCGTACAAAGAGGTTAATTAGGGCACAAAAGGAAATCTCTAGCCTTCCATTCCAGATTCCTTTAAGGATATCTGCACCATCACTCCCATTTACAAATAGGTCATTTTCAAATGACAACACAATCCAGTTGAAGATTCAGGACTCGGCGCTCTCAATCTGGACACGGGAGCTTGGGCAATCTCTTACACCTCTCTACCTCACTTTTGTAATAACGGTTAATGACATGTATCCTGCTTGGTGCAACACTAGATTAAAAATCTGTGGAAACTGCAACAGCTCGTTAGGAAGCTTTGTGCTAAAAAAACCTTTTCCCAACAAGCCTTTATTTTTTAATATGCACATCTGCGTGCACAAAACCACTCGCAGCCATGCGGCCCTTGCCCACGCTGATCAAATGTTGATGTGAAGGTGTATATGCAAATCCCCACGTTAGGGTATGCAAGCGTTGCGTATGCAAATATTCGTCCATGCAAGTGACAGCACACTGCAGCTGCACGCACACCGCCTTACGAATGCACGCAAACCCGAAACGTGTGTGTGGTTTTCTATGTATCGAGCTTCAGAGTAAGGTTTTCTTACGTATCATAAATGCCTGCGAACAGCTGTTTGTAGCAGAGCTTTGCCAAGACTCAAGCGACAGCTGTACTGATGGGGCTGCTGCTAGCGAGGCTGCCACGCTCACCGGAGGCAAATGCAGAAAACTGCAGAAATTCTCAAGACGGGATGGGTAGATAAGACACTTAAATGAACTAATCTGCAGGGAGTTGCGCCGAGTTCACATTAGTCATTTGGGTGTGGATGTCAATGTCTGGCCAACACGATAAGTGGATCCCCCCACCTCCTACACACTCGGTATTATTCAGACATCACCTGATCTTCCCTGGTGACTACAAAGCCACGCAGCAGCTGAACCGCACGCCTTTGTTCCTGGGAAAGGCGGGAGGCACTGGACTGCCAGCCCCGCAGCACCATTAGCATACTTTCCAGATAAACACTTTTGAAAAGACATTGATCCATCTAGAGGTCGCACCACCTTAAGCGCACATCTGCAGCGACTTAGCCAGATAAGCAGAAATTAGGTCACCAGGAGGGCTTTATAAACACCAAGAACTGAAGACCACCTCTGTCACCACCAGATGTCTTCTCACATCCTACAGTGCTGCCTGTGCTGTTAAACAGAGAGCAGGAGGGGGCTCGCCAACGCATTTCCAAGGTGTGCAGCTTCAGGCCAAGCTTCTGGTTGCCGAGGTTATCGACCTCGCCAGGGCCGGGGAGGACGTCGGGACAGCGGACGGGTCGCGGCGGCAGCCGGGGCGTGTACCCGAGCTCAGCTTCTACATCAACCAACCAGCAATCCCATTTCCCCCCACCGCACCGCTCCAGCGATTCCCAGCGAAGATTCTTAAGATATCCCAAGTTTTACATCACGTATCACAGCAGGCACATGCTCACCTTACTGATGGAAGTGAATGTTATCCCTATTTACGGGGGGAAAAGCTGGCGATGAATTCCAGGCTTCTTATCAGAAGTCTGGACTTGCAGCTACAAGACCACGGCGGCCTGGCTTCCCACGCAGCGGCACACGAACACGCCGGGCTCCGCAAACACGGGGGAACGTGAACAAAACCAGTCCGAGATTACACGCACCAACAGACCCGTATTTGTATCGGAAAAACGTTATGGAAGCTACACTTACAAATCAGTACTATCCGTACAGTCTATTAGATTTTATTTTGTCAGATCATTGGGGTTTTTAATTGTTATTTTGCTTAGGCTTATAGTGTTCAAAATACTTCTAAACCTTAAAACTGTTGACTTCTTTCTGCGTGCTGCTTTTTAACCTACTGAGCTTCTATCCATGAAGAAATATAAAATTCACTACAGAATTGTAGTTACTCATTGATTTTTCAAGGCTAAAATTTCTTTTTATGCTGGGTCAGGTTCCTGCAGGGCGCAAGATGAATTCTACGGGCAAGATTCAGCTCTGCCATCTCCAGCACAGTGGATAGCCTCAAAATTGCCTTTCTACACACATTATTTTTAGGCAAGAAAACATCAAAATTCAAGATCACTCTTAAAGCTTCTGAATATTCACTAACTGGCATAAGTGAAATTGTCCAGGATTCTTTTGATACGACAGTGCTTAAAATATCTCTAAAGCACTGTACAAGCAGCACTGGGTGCAACTCACAAGCTGATGGTGAATATAATTTTAGTGTCCTAAATTCGTTCTTCTGGGTTTTTGTTTTTTTAATGTTCTCTAGTCTTGGAACAACCCACAAATACTAAATGTCAGAGCAATTTTTTAAAAATTTTTTTAAGATTTTTTTACTGTTGCCAAAAGGCAGAAATCCCAGAGTTTCCTAAAGATATTCCGTTGAGAGTCAGAGCAAAGGTGAAGCGTATTTGAGGTGTATTCTGTCATCGCAGTATGATTTGGAGCACATTATGCTTCCTACCCTCAACTACTAAAAATGGGTATAAATTGCAGTTGAACAATGGTACCACGTAACAGCCCAAGGAAAAGACAGGCCCCATCTTTGTCAGTATCAAAGATGTTAGAGTGCCACCTTCAGTCTGAAAATGTGGGGAGAAAATCCCTTTTAAAATCTACCCACAACATACGTAGGCTTTCCAGGAGAATCTGGTAGCCGCAGACATTAAGCAACCACAGGTTCCCATTCGCCCTCTGTACAAAGACAAAATAAACCATCACCTCCAACAGGTGAATCTCAACCTATGGAACCACTGACGTATTTAAGGCTTTCCTTTTGCCCATCCTTCTAGATTCATGGGAAGAAGACAGAAGGCTTGAGTAAAAGATGAACCATGCCCTAAGTGACTCCTAGATATACCTTAGGCAGAAAAAAGGATTTCTGACTCCTACAGAAGTATTTAAAACAGGTCTGGTAGAGAAATATATTCACCATGTTTTACACTCAGATTTTCTAGATCAGAGAAGCATGTTTTTAATGTTAAAGGACGATGGTAAGAAATTGCTTCTGATTTTCAGAGGAGGCTTTGCCAGATCAGTCCCAAGGAATCCGCCGACTGCGAAACGCTGCCGAGAGCTGTGGAGTCAGGGCAGCAGCAGCCTGAGCTGCCCCGCTCACACCAGTGCCGGGTCGTTGCAGACCACTGACGTGCAAAGCAAATTGACTTCCCATTCTACGGCTTGTACGGCTACACCATGCTTTCAACAGCACTGCAGTGAGACCCTGCTGTTAGTTCTCAATTTAAAACCGGCTCATGAAATGCAAAAACCCACCAACTACAAGACATACTCCAAACCTCTACCTAGAGCATATAGTTATGTAAAACTGCATCTGCATGAGACACTTGGTCTATGCATAATTTATCCAAACTCCCATTCAACACACAGTGATCAGCCCTTGCTGACACTTCTATGAATGGGAATTCTGATAAAAGTTCTCTCTTTTGTGTTTATTGCAAACATATTCAGCGACTAGGTTTTGGTTCTTATCTAATTTGAACTGTTAATCTGAAATAATAATTTGTTAATAAATTGTTCGTTAACTGAAACTTTTTTAAACTAGTTTTAACACAAGATCCTCTTTTACAAGCAGAATCATTTTAAAGAGTACAGTGCTTCCCCTGAAGTAATGCTTGCTGCAGCGGGATAAATAAAGGGAGCAACAAAATCGGGCAGACTAGAAAGCAGCAGTGATGTACTTAGTTATCTCACTGCGCTAATCCTCTATCAGGTGACTGCTCACAAGATTTCTTTAAGCCCTCATTACAGAGGCAGAAATCCAGAACTAGGACATACACTGTAGTGACCCCAAAGTAACATGTTTAACCTCTAAGAGATCTTGGTGGGATTTACACGCTGACCGGGCCACGAGAAATTGCCCACTTAAAGGTACGTTGTACCTCTGGAGCAAAAAAGCTAGAGACAAATAAAGAAGAAAGTTTTCTGCTATTTATTTGTCTGAATAGACAAATAAAGAAATAACTAGTTGAAATGTTATAAATCAGAAACAGCTTTTGCTAACCAGCCAGAAGACACGCAAATTAGTAACTGGGGTTTAGGATCTAATTCCAGGACCTCTGAACCTGCAGCTTGCCAGAGACGAGGCTTTTCATTCTCTCATTAAAAGGCCTTACAATTGAGTAGATATTAATTCCAGTTTTTTACAATAATAAGCTAAAATCATATGACAACAAATCCTACAAGTCAGTTTAAGATATTTGTACTGGGACAGGTTATAACCGGTGTGTTACACTTTACTTATCTTACTTTTACTTATCTTTAGGAGATGCTTCTAAAAGGAAAGCCATTCGATTAAGCCTATTATTGCAGAAAAAAGTCTTACCCCGAGTTTTTGCTTACAAAATAAATAAAATACAGAGTACTATATTTACCAAATATGCCAGTAGATTGGTCTAATATGGGGGGGGAATGGGGGGGGTAAAGCAAAACTCCAGACTCACCTTGATCATTTCTGCCACGTAACTTTCTGGTCCTGTATATTCTGTTGAATCTTTTACTTTCACTAACACAATAAAGCACAAATAATGCCACATATTGTGCTCTTCTTTAATGTGCTCTTCAAATGTGACTGTCTTGTTATCGAACTTATCTCTCTCCAAACCTACAAGAGTGACACATATATAACCCTCAGAGTTTACAAACTGATACTAAGAAAATGAGCTCTAAGAACAAAACTTGTTTCTACAGTCTGCTGCACTTCTTAACAGTCGCAATCACTCTTAAATGAACACTCAGCAACAGGGATAAACTCTCTAACAAATTCCCACAACATAGTGAGAAGGGGAAAGAAGGCTTAACAAGTACTGCTCACGTTTACTATACATAACAGAAAACTTTTGATTAAAAAAAAGGTAGCTACCTCCTATGCAATCAGCTTGTTGGTTTTCATAACGCATCTCCTATTTTTAGGCAAAATGATACCAAAAGCAACATTTGCTTTGCAGCAAACTTCCAAAGGTTCCTTCTGTCAGTCTGTGTGTTATGCAACTTCTGCATGACCATCGCATTTAACCGCACCGGCCTCAAAGGCTCGGCAGCTTAATTCCCAATCTACTGATGGGAAAAACTTTCACAGGCACTACTCAACGCTCTGCACCCTTGGAAAAAACAACTGTTTATAAAAATCTCTCCTATTCCAATAGGAAAGTATTCTTTGCAGCACAGAAGAAACAGAAACTAAGGAGTTGAGGAAAAAACAGTATACTGAGCATACATTCCCCCTCTCTTCCTGCTGCCACGCTCCTATGTGTGTGGTACCTGAGAATATCAACCCGCTGAGGAATGCAAGGTAGGAACAGCCAGAAATTCCAGCCTCCTGTTTCCTGCGAGTTTGCAGCTATCTCTGACTTTGAGAGAGTAACCCCTTACTCTCGAGTGTGTTTCTACACTTACCACAAATAAAGCAAGTAGTTTTTAAAATTTCTTCTTTCTTCTGTTTTTCACTCCTTAAATCAGCAAAAGTGTCAATGATCACACCAAAAATCAGGTTAAGGACAATAATGATGACCATGAAGAAGAATAACAGATCGTATATCACTCTAGCAGCAAAGAGAGGTTCCTGCAAGATACATATTTTAATAATTAACAACCCAAATACAGGCACATCTAACCCTTACCATGCCTTTCTCAGTTCAGCAATGGAGTACACTGCCCCACAACCCCTCCCCTTAGAGTCTCCATTTCTGATGCTCTCCAATGATAACTTACAACTCAAAATATTAAGTGAAACTGAAATGCCAGATTACTGAAAGAAAAGCCAAATTAGTCAGCTACCAGTATGCGATCTCTACAGAGTTGCTCTTTCTGCTTACTGTGTCCAAGTCTGTCCTCTTCTCTCTCACACACCTTGAAATTTGTTCTCCCCTCACCCCCAGCCTGCAAGCCCATCCAAATTATATCCTTATATTAATCTGCTTATATATCAATATAGTAGCAGTGTTGACCGTAAGTCTTCTGCTGAAATTTAACAGTATTCGTTTCATTTATGCTAACAACCATGTACGTGGACGTTAAGTTGGACTTCCCAGTACCCATTTCATATTTATTGGAGGCCTGAATACCTAACCCCCATTTTCAGAATCATCCTGCCAGTTGGGTGCCAAACTTTTATGAAGAATTATGTAAATTTCAAGTCATTGTAAGTTGAAAATAAGGCTATGCATTAGAAAACACTTTGAAATTGCAGATAATACAGAAAAGCATTCACTCTGACCGAGACCGCTCCTTTGGCCCCTAACGTGGTTTTGTGGAAAGACAGCCTGAGACTCGGATGGGCACAAACAGCTAAAGCAGCGGCTCTACGGGCAGCTTTGGGTATTATGAAAAATTCCTGCTGCTTTGACTGGTCCTGGCTCTCTGGTGATGGCTCCGGACGACAGCCTGCCTTCCTTCTCACAGTCCCAGCTCCAACCCATCTTGGTCCCTGTCCTCTCATCCGTGCCCTGTTTTACACGTCTTACCTTTCCCTAGGGATGCTCTCTGCAGAAACTCGTGCCACTAGCACAGTATCAGCTACCACTGCAGTTTCATTCTGCTGCCTCCTGTTACTCTTTCACTACCTTGTACTTATTTCTTCAGATCCTGAACTCCCAAAGCACAGACTGTTGGCTACACCACTTCTGTTCCTTTGGGCCCCATTCTGGACAGCCCTCAAGCTAAGAAAACCCTAAAAAAAGGATGGGTAGAAGCTTGTTTGAACTGGCTGCTGTTTAATCTGATACTTCAGAGATTTAACAATATTACACGGAGAGAAACTGCGGTCCCTTCTAGTCGCGATGTATCCTACTTCTGTTTAAAGGGAGCGTATACAGGTTTTCCCCAGCAGAACTAGATCCCCAGCCCGACACGGTTATCACTCTTCCGCCCCCATTCAGTGATAATTTACCTCTTTGGATGGTTTCCTGAGCACATCACCTACTCCACCCCCACTCCTGAGCCCGTGACTCAGTACAGTAACAATGCACATCAGTAACGTCTCGCACGTATGCTCTTTATTCTCTTCCTCCATTTCTTCAGCCATCAGTTCTATTAACACAGCAAGCAAAGACACGTTTCAAAGGCAAGAAGATCAGTTTTAAATCATTCTCCCCATTCTTTGTCGGCCGCGCTCTCTCCCCCCTTTGCGAAAACCGCCGGGTTTCCAGCCAGCGTTGCAAAACCCCCTCAAGCTCTCGCCAAGGGCCGACCACGGGAGCAGGTCTCCGCTCTGGCTCCAGCCTGCCCCCCTCTCCCCACCAGCAGAGTTTTCTTTTGGGCTTGAAGTGCTGTCTTGGACTTGGTTAAGTATCTCTTTCCATTTCTGCTAGCATGCACAGCTCAGCTCACCAGATGCCTGTTTATACAGAATCGTAGCTTTCTGACAGCTCAGAGGACAAAGTGTTGCCTCTGACACTCTCCCCTGGTGCCTAACAGATTGCACAGCCTTTGGGCTGCACTCAAAATGGCAACTGCGACTCGCATTTTTCAAATGGCTAAAATATCACTGCTTACGGAAACAGCATTTTACTAAAAAAGTAACACACTTTTTTTGACCCTCTCTTCATTTGGCTGAAGCCTCCAACTTGGCTGTTTCAGTTGCAGAACTGCTAGAATCAATTACCTAATCTCATACACTCTCCCTGTACCCATTAAAAGTCTCATGACTTTCATTTCATCACACAAATGCTCATGAGCAGATCCCACCTTCCCACGGACAGCCTTAGAAAGACCCAAATCCCCATGCAACTCAGAAATAGCCAGACCCCAAGATGATAGAGAAATGGCCAAAAATTTGGGCATCATTAATATCCCTGGCCACATAAGACCCAATATCAGGTTGATTATTTATGATATAAAAACACCTCTGGAGTTTTCCTTCCTGCAGCAAGAGTAAAGACAAAGCAGCACCCTCCCCCTAGAGTTGAATAAAGCAGCTATTCCTGTATCAGTGGTGAATCTCAGTTCATCAAAGAGGACACTTGAGCAGAACAGAACCATCTCTTCTTGCCAGCATGGGCTCGTGGCCATTATTGACCTTTGAAACATTTGACCATATGAACGCTCCACTTCTAAGAGATATAGTGATATTCTGTCTGGCTCTCACAGCCAGCATCGTAAATCTCCGAGCAGTAAATTACATTTTCTAGAAAATAAAACTGAAATATTTCAATACCCAATCTGAGGCTGGCGATTATGCTAAAGTAGTATCTCGCATGCACTACTTTGATCTCAAAACCCCCCAAACCTACCCTGTCTACTTAATCCATTGAGTACTTCCTGCCGTGATATTAAAAACAGTTTCCTTAGTTAGCTAGATAGAATAATGCTGACGATAAACGATGTTCTGCTCCATATTTCACAGGGTATTATCCTCTGAGATCACATTTAGTAGCCTAATGTTTTAAAATAATAAACTTTGCAAAGCGGTAAACTGCATCACTTCCTTCTCAAATTGATGTAGAAAATTAAAGAGTACGACAGTGTTTTATCAAAGTATGGTTTAGTTCTAAGTTTCTCTAGTTTAATCACTTCATGTAACAAATGTTATTTATGCTGTCGGCCTAAATTAATCCCATTTCAAGTTAGATAGTCTCATGATAGCTTTGCTCCCAAATTTATTACATGGGATTTTTAAAGAAGTTATTATTTCTTTAATTTCAGGTGCTTAACTAGAGAAAGTGTGACAGCTCAGGGTGTGAGTTACTAATTCAACAGCAGATACTCACGGTCCGAAGGAATGATTGAAGAACAGTTTTCACTGCTACCTGCTTTGCATACATCTGAATAGAGAAACTCTCCAGTCATGGTCTCACCTGGTTCTGTGCGATCTAAAAACAGAAGGTGATGAATCAAATGGAGAGTTTAACGTTTCGTACATTTTGCAAGATTACTTCTCAGATATTAAGGTACCTCATCATATTCAGTGTGCAATCACTAGGCAGATTCAGAACTGTGTATTATCCTAGAGTTTAGAAGGGCACAGTACTTTCTGATTTACACATTCGATGATTTTAAATTCAAACATAAAATTCTTCTTTCTATGAATCAAAGACCAAAGTTGTGCATTTGTTTTGCATCAGCTCCAAAGTTGAGAGAGTAATTGAAATTGTTCTGAAATTACTATGTTCTAGTGCACAATGAATTTTTGAAGGTGTCTTGGAAACTTGCTTTTCAATGTCTTGCAAGTATCAGACCAAACCTACTGCCACATAGTAATTAATTTCTGGCATTTTTCCAGCCACATGGAAATGTGAAATAGTAGGGTCCATGAGGTTTGGGTCTCTCACAGGGCTGGCAGTAAAATTAGAAAGAATAGTGGGAATGTCAAATAATACCTGTCGGAATAGCTCAAGTGTCAGGAAAAAAAAAAAAAAAAAAAAAAAAAGCACAAAACCCAACATATCCTCTAAAAAATTTCATTACTTTGCTTCCCATACACTAAGTTAGTAGCTTGATGCTGCAGGGTGGAAAAAAAAAATGCAATTTTTAACTTACAGTAAGCAACATAAGGTGAGCACAGAGAAGTCTGCTACAGAGCTTAAACTGTAGCAAGTATTTGAGGGAGGTTAGTACAGTCTATAAAACTATAAGCAAACCAGAATTAGAGAGATAAACCTCTACTTCACAGGAGCACCTCTTTGTTGTCCTTTGATGCCCTTCATTTATATTCAGTCTGTTATTTCAGATAAAAAACTAATTTTTGGTACGCTGAAACTAAACCCCACTGTTAAAAGCCAATATAAGCATTTGAGAGATGCCAAACCAAAGCAGAACTGAATTCTCCCAGTGCGGAGCCTTCTCCACAATGGCCTACCTAAAGTCTGCTTGTAATTAAACTGGGGGAGGGAGTAGGTGTAGCTGAATTAGATAATCTCAACTGTTTTAGCAAACAGTGAGGGGAGAAATAAATCTCAACCATGTGCAGAAGAGCCCAAGTGCTATCTCCGGGGCTTCCTCCTCCCCATCCCTCTTTATGCTGCAGCAGATTGCAGCATTTTGTAAAAATACTGGGGTATCCATTTGCCCCAGTCCATTTGATTGTTTTTAAATTTTATTTTCTATTTAAACAGTGTCCTTTGTAAGAAAGAAACTGTCAAACTGCTGAGGCAATCAGTATGTCTTGCAAAAGGTGGCAGACGCTCAGCACGCCCCGGGGAACAAAAGCCCATTACTTTCTTCAACACAAACCGTCGAAACGAGTGGCCGGTACCAACCTGGCAATAACGTTTCATTAGGGAGCTTGTCTACTTCCAGGATAAAGTCATCTTTGAAGAAGAGGTACCCCACTATGGAGAACAGGTAGACCAAGATGAGAGCGAGCACAGCAGTCAGGATGATGGAACGCCCGTTGCGAGTGACGCTCTTGATGACGTTCAGCAAGGTCTCTTCTCGGTACACCAAGTCAAAGAGCTGGGGGACAACCAACAAAAGCAAAGGCTGTTTCTCACGTGTACCACCAGTACCACTGGTGGCATGCTACGTGTTGGCATAACGTGGGGCAGCATGTTAACGATACCGATCTGATGTTTTAAAGAGCATTTAAAGCACCTTTTTTTTTTTTTTTTTTTTGCCTTTTTATAGTTATCCGAAATTTAACACATCAGCAAAGCAAAATATAGCAGGAGGCGAGGGAGATGTGGTCTCTCACTCCCACTGTACCAGTCTTGTGCCATGCACTTCCAAACCTGAAGAATGGAGGTAAGCTGTACCCTCCTCTGCATCTGCACTTCACGGACTCTACTGCTGAGCAGCAGCTTGGGAAGAAGTCCCTGCCTGGTGGGAGGGCAGGTATTCTTGCCTAAGTGCTAGATATACAGTGCGTGCTTTAAACATAAAGCTGCTAACACATACTGGTTTATCTTTTTTATAGTACTATCTGCCCCATCACAATCTGCAAGTAGCGCATCTCGAAATACAGTTGCCTATTTCCTTTAAGTCTTAGCTTATGGAGCGTATAATTAAATGAGCAGTATTTTTTTTCCAGATTGTTTGTTTAAATTTCTTTACAGATGTTTCCTTAATTTTCCACCCCTCTGGGTCTGTGACAACTCACCAGCACAGCCCAGGCAGGTTGCTGGCTATGCTGGTTGACAATGAGAGAACAGGTATTTGTTAAATTGTGCCTACATCGATACAGAAAATAACCAATTCAGGTACCAGAGGATGTCGCAAGCATCAAACAAAGGGACAAAAATAGAGTGTTCTGAATGGGATTTAAGGTTTGCTTTAAAAGTGACACATTTTCTCCACCAACACTAGATACACTCCTTCAGTGCTTATTCTTAGAAGCATTGTGCTGTGCAAGATGAATTCCACCCCAAACAGAAAAAACACGTATGCCAGGCATCCGTGTCAGTCGTGTGAGGTCTGGAGTCTAGCTACAGCTAGAGACACTCCAGAGTTAACCAACTGCTCCAAAAGCACGGACACTATGCTATACTTATTGTCAATAACAATAAACCAGCTTAAAGACTCTGTGCCTCTTACTCATAGCATGGTAACTCCAGAAGTGCCTACTGTTCAGCTAACATTTCTATGGCTAGATTTTTCCATGATTTTTTTTTTCCTCATGTAAGAAGAGCTTGTATGACCTCAAGAAGGCTTAAACCTTCACCAGGTATTGATATTAAAGTCACGACATTTTAAATTGTTTTATTATCCTGGATGTCAGAGCAGGGTCACAAGCAATACATCTAACCTAGCAACCCAATGCCATAGAAGTCTGAGAAGAGAACTTAACATACACAGGGAAATGCTAAATACCTTCATTGCAACCGCATACACATTTACTGTAACGAGCAATTTAAACTAAATTTAACCTTAAACACGTCTTGTATAACATGTGTGAGAAGAACAAGAAAGCCTCCGTTTGTCCGTACGAATGAAGAAGAGGAGATGGGGCAGGAGCCCCGTAGCCTCCCACCATAACTTCACCCAAGCAAAATCTCCAGTGTGCAGTTCTCAAACGAGTGCCTGTACGAGTTTCCCAGCAGTAAAACAGAAAGCAAGCGGTGTATGACACATCTAGATACGTCCGAGATGGGACTTTACAAACACAGACAGAAAACCATTCTGAGGGCAAAGTGAATACCTACCAACAAACTATAAAAGAACTCATGTACGAAGAGCCCCAGAGCGCAAATCAGAAGGTACAGCAGGTGATAAAGAAACTCTACATCCATGATCATTGCCTTGTATCCTCTAGTGAAGGTTCCACAGTTACCCACAAAACTCATCAGAAAAATGATTTTATTACAGACCTAAGGAAAGATTAACCATGTATTAGTTACAACGTGTGGCTTTCAGGAAAAAAAAGGCAATTTTTCAAAGCTGGAGGTAACTTGGCTCCATGATGGTATCAAGAACCGTGCTGAACTGTCCGTTACACGACAGCATTTTACACGTCAGTCAAAACCTGCTTTCCGTTGCGTTTTCTGCACGGCTGAAACAGCGAGCCAAAACTAAAACTGCAGACGTCCAATAAAACGTGCGCACTGACTCCTGTCTCCAGCTTGTTGTCAAAGGGCATCAAGACTAAAATTTAAAGAACGTAAAAACACTTCCTAGTGCGAGAGGTAAGCCCTCCTAAAAAAAACAACACCCCCCCCCGCG
>JAVJGG010000037.1:22652683-22664327 GCA_035590195.1 Aviceda cuculoides | reverse complement strand
CGACCCTTACGTTTCTGAAACACCTCCCGTCGCTTGCTCATAAGCGAGCAGCCCAGATTCCCTCAGCAGTTCACTCTCGGATCACGCACCCAGAAATCCTCCTGCCTAACACCAGCCGTCGACAGCAGAAGGAAAGCTGCCTTCGACTTACCTGGAACCTGCTAAATGCTACGATTACCAGTAACATCCACCACCACCCTCGCAATGCAACTCTGACTCTGTACTACATGGCACTCGGTGATGTCTTCTGAAGACAAGGAACGCTATTAAATGATGCACTTGAAAGCTGGGCGCTTCGTAATAACGGCAAGGACTTTGAGGAGACACATCTTTGCACAGCTCCTGCTGATGCAGTCGGAGAGAAACCCTTTTGGCTCACTTGCCACAAGAGACCACAAGTATCGGGGTTTGAGCGTTAATGAAGTTCTCTGGTGGCTCAGCTTACGTGCTCAGTCCACTCATTACTGTAGCAAAACTGCCTAGCGTCAGCTTTTGGCTGGCAGGTAGAGTGCAGACAGACACTGGGGAAATGCACCGTTTAGTGAATCTTACACAACCCCGAAAACACCGCAGCTTAGTCGCTGAACGGAGACGGGTTTGAGCCAATAACTATGTACTTTAGGGTCACAGAGACTGCTTTACATTTCTGGCTGGGGTGGGAGCTGCTTCTAGACTGTGGCAAAACTGAGCGAAACCTTAGAGGTCTCCAGCCTGGGGAACCAGGATTAAATGAACAACAGCAAAGCACTTCTGCTAGAAAGAGTCCAAAGAGGGAATTACTTCTCCCACCAGTTCCACCACAGTGTCCCAGGCTATTTTTGCCTGACATCTTCACGGGCAGGTAAGAAACCCTTATGTAAGATGCAAGAGAACTTCAAAAAAGCCCACTCAATACTTACGTTGAATGCACCCAGAAGAAATAAAGTAGGTTGTAAACCAACTGAAAATATTAGTCGTAATATTGTAGAAGCGATTAAGGCTCGGATGCCGTGGGGCTTAGGCAGAGCTATAACGATGGCCAGAGATATCAGCATAGCTGTCCACAGCAAGCCTGACAAGTGGGGCTCCAGTGTACCTAGGGTGGAGAGGCAAAACCAAAACCCAGTTCAATACTTCGTATAACCAAACAAAACAAAACAAATGCCATTTTATCTTATCTCTGCTGGAGCATCATTATGGCTCATGTTCAGACATTACTGATTTCAAAGCTGTAAGTGGAACATCTGAGCCCAATGCCTTCAGCAGATTTTAATTACAAACTTGTTACTAAAGCATTATGTAAATGATAAGCGCCAGAATTAGAGGATTCTTCATTTTAGTGTTCATTACTTATACACCTTGAATGCTGAAAAGGAGAGGCATTTTGCTAATGCGTTCTGTAGAGGCACTGAATGGGTAGGTGAAGACAGACAACGTACTCCTCCAGGTCCAGATTCACAGCAGATTCTCCTATTATGCTTTTGGTCAAAACCCTCGTACCAGTTTTTGTCATCTCCTTCTATTTCTGGCTCTATTTAGACTGTCCCATGAGACTGTCTGCTTACATAACATCGAGCCCATGTTGCTAAAAATACACTTCTCTGAAAGCAGCATAAAAAATACTCAGCTGAATATACCATTTACCCTGGGTTTATGCAGAATACGAGACATCTCTTTCTTAAAACTGACATTAAAAAAAAGTTTTTCTTCAAGCAACTGGCTCCGTAACAGACAAAAAGGCAAGACCCCCCAAATTTCCTAGCACTCAGCATCCCTTCTGCAAGCACATACTCGGAGGACTGTCGCATCTTATTGGCAAGATATTTGCTGAGGGCTTTTTCCTCCCCCCATCCAAATTCGGAAGGCTTAGGAAATATTACTCTCATCTGACTACCACGAGCAGCCATTTCGTTTTGTTCCAAATCACTGTAGATTAATAAAGACAGCAGAGGATAGATGGAAATTAAAACTTAATAAGCGTAAAGTTGAACAGATGTTTCCGCTGTCTGAAGGGAGTTTGGGATCCCAGAGCAACGCTGCCACCGCTACTTGAGCTGTCAAACAGCAAAAGGTGCAGAGCTCGGAACAGTCTCACCCGTGCGGGAATGACGAAACAGCACAGAAAAGGGGAGAGGCAGAAAAACGCGCAGAAGCTTATTTAGGAATGACTTGAGAACTGCCACGAGAGGCAGATCTGGAAGGACCCTGCCTGCACCTGCACAGGTGTCTGAACATCCCAGCTATTACAAAGCCATCCACGGCACACGTACGTATTTGCTTTCACAAGCTTCAGCAGTTCCCAGCAGGCGTGCAAAAATAACTAGAGCTAACCAAGTCCTCAACTATTGCCTGTAACACCCACCTCGGAAAGACCCGACACCACATGCAGCTCATCAGCACGAGGAATGCAACGCCGTGCGTGACACAAAAAGTCCTTAGTGGGACCCGGGCCAGGCGAGTACTTGCAGGGAAGAGTGGGGCTCAGGGCACAGGCTCGCCTCTCCTTTCCGGGAACGGAGGGAGACTGGGAGCAGCGCCTTCGCCCTTGGCAAACGGAGCTCGCCAAGCCGCAGTCACTCGACATCAACCATCCGCACCCGACCTACGGTCAAAGCCTTGCTGCGAGCACGTGGAGTCCATTACACGACTGCGGCCAGGAGGAGCACGTAACCGGTGGGAAGGTCTCCCTGTCTCTGGAATTCTCACTGTTCCAGTATTGAATTCCAGGCATCCAGTTTTGTTTCTGCTCCTCAAGTCAGAAGTTTTACAGCTTCTGCTACAGTCAGATGCTGATCAGCTGCTCAGTTCACTGTGTCTGAGCAATTCAAGACACTGACAACTTCCCCCAAACGGTCTGTTTTGAAGAGTTCTTCATTTTTTTTTTTAAAAGCTAGATATAAAATACACATGTATTTACTTATTTTTCGTTTTTGACTGTAACTAGTAGAAGAAGAGATTTTATCAAAATGTTACCTGATAAATTAAGTATTTCAAGTATGCAGGGTAGGGCATCTTCAAAATGGCAAACGATCTCCCCCGCCAAGTCTTGCGACTTGTAATCTCAATGAACTCCTTTAATTACCAGCTTTCCTATCAGCCATAAATAACAGACTTTTAAATTTTAACCGGTGATCTTTGAAACTAGAGACAGAAAATTCAGTTGCTCTTCGTGCTTGTGAAAACCTTTCAGCCGACCGCTGGCCAGAGCGGGACGCGGGTAGCCCCACGGTCTGCTGCCACGGGGTGCGATGCAGAGGTACGGCAGCCGAAACCACAGCCTGATGTTGCAGAAGGTAACTATACTCTTCCCCCTCTCAGGAACACTGAATTTTGGTCTAAAATATCCCGTACCTTCTCACAGGCTTTATCAGGATGCAGAACCCCTAAAGACAAGTTCTCCACGCCCGCTGCCTTTACCGCACCGCGACCACAAGCTGCTATCGACCAGTACTTGGACAAAAGTACAACTCGCCTCAGTCTAAATTAACTGGTGAGCTGCAAAAAGGGTGTGAAATGGCTTTTATGCCGCACACACAGCGCTCAGCTGATGATTTCGTTGTGTTCCGGCTGCTGCTATCTTTGAGCCGCACTGTCTTCGGGTTCCGTAGTCAGCAATGAATTCGGAAGTTCAATAGGAAAAGGCAAGCATCTAGCTGGCCCTGTTGCGTGACGAGTCTCAAAGAAAGGGAAGGGAAGGCTTGACCATCACCCTCTCCAGAAGGAGGTTTTACTGCTGGGGTCCTTGTTTATTCCAGTTGACACGGATGTGGAAAAAGCTCCTAGCTAGTCATTTCCCTTACACCAGCTTTGCAAGCAACAAACCCGACAGAAGCATTCACAAGAATATTTCTCCAGATTTCCAGATGCCGCCCCTCCACCTGCCCTGGGGTGCATCTCTTGGGAGAGGCTGGATCTAAGGAAGAGCAGCTGAATCTCATCAGGACTCCACTGGGAGTATTTACCGAACCGGCTCTAACAACCACCGCCGTCACACAAACCCACTGATTGGATCAAAAGCAACTTTCCAGGAGACCTATTACAGCAAGACTGTGCAATCCCGCACGAACCGCACGCGTTAACCCCCACACGACAGCAGAAACGGCAGCAAGTCCGGCTGCCAGCCGCTGATGGGAAGGACCCTCGGAGAGGGACGCGGCTGGCACGCTCCTCCTCGCTCCCCGAGGCAAACTCTGCTGGAAGTGCTCACGGGGCTAAGGGGTCTCCCGGGAGAGACAGTAACCGAGGGGAGACGGGCTCTTCCGTATCCTCCACCGAGTTCTGACGGCACAAGCCAGGCCCCTTCGCCCCCGTGCGCCTCGCCTGCCAGCGCAGGGTCATCTCCCTCACCCGCCACTCGGAGGCCTCCTGAAGTGCTGTGCAACCGCAGAAGTGTTACGGAAAATGGCGTTAATAAAACGCAAGCTCAAGGAAAGCAATAAATTAACATTTCTCACATGTTTAGTTCAATACTTAATCACAAAACTTTAAAACAAAGTAGAACAGTCAAGTAATTAAAGGTGGATGTCTGTCTTTGATAATTTTTTCCCTTGGGAAAAAGCGTGGCTCTACGTTTTCCTTACAAATGCCTCAAGAAAAAGTTAGAATAGCAGAATTTATATCAAGACAATTAAAAAAAAAGCCAATTTCTGTTCTCCTATCCCCACAGAAGTAAACAGGGATGCAGAGACACAAGTGGGGGACAGAATTTGTCTCCTTATCCCTTGTTTGTTCACATATTTTTGTATGTTAAATATTGGTACCTCCTCGAATTCCTTTGAATGGATAGAAAAATGCCACCAGCAGGTTCATAAGGACAGCCAGGTTAAAGGAAATACTGCTCCAGAAGGACATGTTGCGAGCACACCAGTATAGGAAAGGTTGAGCTGCAAAAGAGAAAAAAACCTCTTTTTAATGAAGCGTTTAAAGAAAGAAGAAGTTCTATATGAAAAATTAATCTCCACCAAAACTCAGTTTATTTTCATTTTGCCCAAAAGCACAGCATCAACAGCAGTAATATTCATGGCTTATAAAGAGTAAACAAATAAACTTCAGAATATTTGGGGTACCTCCAGTTTCCTACATAGTGCTTTAATGCAAAGGACTCACGTTAAAAAGGAAAGTATTCCCAAACATGATTTAGCAGCAGCACGAGAGTGAGTTCAGAAACGCAGAGGTCAAGGACTTGAGGTTTCCCCTAATAACATTCTTGGTACTCAGCGTCACACCAAGAACAATTAGGAGGAAGAAAACGCGTACAGGTTCGTCACGGTGAGACTCGGCCCCGTCCCCCCGCGTGAGACGCTGCCCCCCTCCAGACTTCTCTTCTGCTGCGGCGAGCCGGACAAACCGCAGCGAGGCGGACAATTAAGACACGACGTGCGGCATAGCGACACAGCCATAAATTTAAAATGTTCAGGACTAGCTGCCAAGCAAGTAAGACAACTTCACTTCGGGCTGATAATAGACCAGTATAGCCCCAGAATAATAATGACCGAGTTGAAGCTTGGCTGGCCTTCCCTCTGCCCTCTGGGCAAAGGACACAAGCACATCTGCACAGAGCTAAGTGTACAGTTAAACAGCTGCACATTTTAAATTCTTGATGTTACATCTAAATACTTTTCAGAAAGACTCCTAGTTTTAATAATCTCTGCGGCTAGAATCGAGAGGCACAGAAAGCAAAAAGATTCATTTTCTGAAGTGGTCGCACACCAGAAGATGACAAGGACAGCTAAGAAGCTGCCTTACAGTAATTCCCTCTGCATCAAGGCAAAATCCCCGATTTTAGTTCCTGCAGGCTTATTGTACAGCAAATTGTGTACTCCTGAAATCTAGAGTGGCAAAAAAAAAAAAAAAAAAGTCGATTAAAAACGCTCTCAAAGAAGGGAAAGGACTAATGCTTTTCCCTGGTGGAAGGAGGTAACGTACAGATATCAGAGAGCAAAGGAAAGAAGCTCACAGTGAAATTTATGGAAAAGATGAAAATGCAAACTATGGCGCTGAAGAGCAAATTAATCAATGCAGCAATTCTGAGCCTCACAGTAGCCACCACCTCTCTTCAGCAAATCACCTCTTCTAGCATCCTAAGCAAAAAAAGATGGGTTAAAAGAATTATACAATGCCTCATTATACTGAGTTGAAATGCACATAAAAAGCAAATGGATTGAAGAGCTGAATGCAAAGTACAAAGGACTACAAAAAGGTACCCCGTCACTGTAAGAATACAAGCTTCGCTGCACCTCATCAGCCGGGCACATGTTAAGCCTCACTGAAACGCGATGTAGCAATGTTTCAACTATACGATACACTGATTTCTGTATTATTTCTATTCTTAATTTCATTTTAACTGGAAGAATTTGTAAGCAGGTTGAATTCATTTATATGAAATTGTTATACAAAGGGTCATTATAAAGTTCCGGGTTTTACTTTAAACCTTCCTTCGGGGATGGGCACAGACTATCTGCCCTCTGTAGCACCTCTGCTGGTTTTGGCACGCTCATTTGAATTCTTAATTAAGGCCTTACGGTGCTCAGATTATGGGCTAGCACCATGAGCTGAAGGGGAAGTACATGGGTCTTTATAAAGACTGTTTTAGAAAGTCTTTCTCAGATTTGAATAATCTGTAAGTGGTATCACATGAGTGCAGCACAGAGCACTGCCAGCTGGTCACGTCTCGAAAACACTAACCTGTATTTAAGGTGTGAGAAACAATTGTATAAACACAGAATATCACCTAGAGGCCACGCAAGGCTAGAATACGAGGAAACAGATTAAATTATTCCAGTTTCTTAAAGTAAAAAGAAATATTCTCCACTTCTGCAGGTGGATCTTGACTAATCTGTGGTCTGTTGTTAATTATGGATGTCTTCACAGCTTGCCTGGAGAAAGCCTCAAAGACAATTAAAGTAATTAAAACAACAACATCTAACACCATACATGGATGCTGTCGAAGACAAAGTTGTCCATTTGTTTAGGAAATACTTCCGTATTTCTTGGAGACCTCTTAGAAGTCATTTTAGGAAACAGCTTCCTGAGGATTTTGATGCTGACAGAAGTACTAATCCATTGTTCAGTGGATATAGCTCCACTCTATTTAGTATTCATGCACATGAAAAATAATTCAGTAGAGTTGACCACGTTTCAGGTGGTCTCATCTATACCTGACTTTTATAATTTTAAGTAATAATGCTTACAACTGCGTTTCTCTGTTAAAAGATCTACTAACATATATGTACATACATAGACCCAAACGATCAGAAGCAAATACTGAGCTTCCGTTACCAATTGTGCAACACATCATAAGCTGTAGTGGGAACTGTGCAAACGCATCCCAAAAACAAACTGGAAAGAGTCCAAGCTCTCCTTGGAGGCGCACAGTGAAAGGGCAAAACGCAATCGTCGGAGGTTGCAACAAGGGCAATAATTTTATAAAAAATAATTTTCGCAAGGAGGATGGTCAAGAGGACCCTGCTCGCTTCATTTTTTCCTATGCTATGCAATGCTGACGACCAGCAAGGTCTCCGTCAGGGGAAAACCTTTGCTCGCCGTGCTGGCGTGGGTGCCTGGCACGGCAGGCAGGTTTGGGCGGCGGGCAGCAGCCCGCAGCTGCGCAGCACAAGCCCACTCCCAGCTTTGCTCTAGGAGGCGGCTCCGGACCAGCCTGTGCCCTTGCGCTAATAATTGGAGTTCAGCTGACTCAAGCATGGGGAACAGCAGTGGCATCAGATGGCAGATGTTGACTGGGGCAGGAAATAAGTGCTTTCTCTCACATTTCAGAGGGTCTTTGTTGGTAAATTCTAGCCACTCATCACTGCCCACTGAAGCTGAGCCTCATGTGCAACGTTTCTCCTTTAGCAAAAGAAGATTTTAATTTTTTTTTTTTTTTTATAAATAATTTTAAGCAAACAAGTTAGAAAGTGTACTGGGGGAAGTGGTGGCACTGTATGAATTAAAAGATAATTTTAAAAGTTTTCCTAGCTGACAGTGGGAACTTCAGAGGGAAAAGCAGTGCTTGAAAATGCTTCCTTTCAGGTGTTCTAGCATCATCGGGCTGGAAGGGACTTAGTCAGCACATCTGCCAGTCTATTCCTTGCCCAAAGGAAGGTCGAATTCTACTTCTACCATTACTGGAAAATGCATGTTTAACCAGTTCTTAAGTGCCTCCATTGCTGGAGATGCCCTAAGTCCATGCTGCAGTACCCGGCCTTACTCCTCCTCACAAAGCAAGGGAACTGCTTCGTGTGTCCAGCGCAGGGAAGAACAGACCACCGCTTTCTTCAGCTGCGTCCTCTCCATTCCTCCCTGCCACCAAATGCCTTCTCATTTAAGCTAAGCCTCCACAAATCTGTTCCTTCCTGTTGGATCTTAAAAAAGACGACCTGTGATCCTTCTTACTGCTCTTCCCTGGATCCCCTCCAGTTGGTCCATATTGCTCTTGCATTAAGCTTGACTTCATTACAGCATATTGCCATCATGCAGAGGAGCAGACTCTTTCAAACAATTATCAAGGTTGCTGCCACACTGGGGAACCATCTGCTACTGAGTCAACGTTTCAAACTCTGAAAACCTGACCTCAGCGCTCTGCTGGTGATGCTCCACACAACCACGCTGGCAACAGCAACCTACCTCGCAATTTCTTTTGCCAGTTCATCTCATTAAAGAGGTCTTCTGATTTCAGGAAGAAGTCGTTGATCTTGCTGCCTTGCTCATCCCTCTCTGTGGTATAATATATCCGCAGCTTGGACTCCTTCGTGAGGAATTCACAGATACTGGGCACGGGGAAGACGATTTGCTCCATGGTACGGTCTGACCTGACAATCTGAACAGCAGCCTTCTTAGAGTTCTTCCTAGTTTTTAAATTCTTTTATTTCTTCATTTGTCTACTTCCCCCCACCTCCCGCCTTTCAAACCAGCTACATGTAGAAACTTGGACACACTTCCATAGAACAGCGGCTTGACAGAGACTTCATTTAATTTACCTTTCAAAGTAGGCCTACAGTTAGCTCCAAGACTGGTAATTTCTATGCTGTGGTGTTATCCTGGCAATACTGCTCTTAGCTGGGATTTCCATGGGGCCCAGTGAATCCTGCACCAAAGCTGCGCTGAATTTCAGAGCAATCTGGTTGCCCAGTTCAAGAATTTTAGCAAATTTTAGCCATGCATTGCACAGGCAAGTATGAGGAATAAGAGTTATATTTACATTGCTTATTAGAGAGTCTTGTGAACTCTCCATATTTGTGTTTTACTTTTAAAAACCATCTTAGATTGTACATCAGGCCAAACTGTCATTTTAATACAGAAAGAATGGCAAAAGCTATCACTAACTTTATGGATTCAGCAATAGTACCGGCCAAAATGTAACAGAAGCGAAGTTACACTTCCTCCTGCCAACAGAGCTCTGCTCAGCTCCATCTTAAAGCCCACACATGACAGCTCAAAAATAGCTCCCCCCCCAGCGGCTGTCAAAACCTAAAATAAAAAAATAAGTACACATATATTCTCATGTCAAAGATGACAGTCCACACACAGGTAGTCAGTTCCATCAAAATATCACATATAACATAGCCGGTGTTTAACTCCAGCGTTTTTCTTCCAAGTGGCTCTTTCTGCAGCAGATCATCCCCCCCCCCACCTCCCAGCAGCCACCGGCTTCCCTGTACCTCAATCTGTGCCGTGTGCTTGGCGTAAAACTCCAGAGCCTCGTCTCCCTCTATCTGACCTCCCGGCTTCAGCATGTTCTGCAGCTCTTTGTTATGACGAGCCAACTAAAATAAAGGAATGCAAAGGGAGTGGGAGACACCAGATGTCTCTCTACGATATTAAATTTCTGATTTTTGGCATAAAAAAAAGAAATAGTACACAGTCAGCTGCTAAGAAAGGGCAAAGTTGACAGAAGGCTTGTTCTATTCCAACCAGACACCCTGCAGCTCTATTTTGGGAGCAAGTCAGAATGATTCAAATATGTATTTTTTTTAATATCTGTGTTATACTCCTCTTTTACCCATCCTCTCCCACCCTTTGCGTGACCTGGGAAACTTCGAACATTCACATTCGGTCTGTCCTTCTACACCCACCCTAACTCAAAGGTGTGCTAATCACACAAGTATCTAGGCAGGGACGGAAGAGAACATTTGCATCAGTTGAAATGCAGATGCACAGAGCATGGCTCCAAAAATGCTTCTGGATGCTCTAAATTCATCTTACGGCAGAGGGATGGTCTTTCTTCTCAGATGCTAAAGGAAAAAGAAGTCTGTAATGGAGTGATATATGTAGCATCAATATATTAAGTAGATCTAGATATATTCTACCCCCCCCCCACCTTTTACCTTTCAACACATTGTGTTGACCACATTGTGTCAATACAACAAACCTGACTGGGTCCAACATAGGGAGAATGTGGCAAGAACCATAGAAGCAGAGTGAGATTTCTGCTTGCAGTTTAATTGATCTGTGAGAAGAATTTCTTTGGCAGTATAAAGTAACCTTTGATACAGCTGAAAAATAATACATTGCTCCCCAGTACTGCCAAGAACTTGAATCACATGTCTTCAGAAACTTGGTCAAGAGCCTGTCTGCTTCCCATGATAAAAGAAAACTCCAAAACTTTTCTTATATTACAGGATTTTCTTTTCTGATTCTTTACAGGTTTACAAAAGCTGTAGGCAAAGTTCTACCTGATGAGCTAATATATAAATGTTGTGTCCCACGTTCCTTGGAGATGCCGCAAGATCTTCCCCATTTTCTCCATCCTCAAATTCTACTTCTCCCTGCAGATAAGCCTTCTTTATCACTTCCACCTAGAAAGAGAGACACAGGCCACTGAAGAGACAGCTCAGGCCGAGGGCTGAAGTCTGCTAAGGCCCGTACACACTTCGTACTCGTACCGAGGTGAAAGGGAGCTGAGCAGATAGGTTCAAGAGGAGGGGCGGCGGGCTTCCCAACCACCAGGATACACCAGGAGACCTGAACTCAGCACCGTCAGCCCCCCTCATTGACACAAGAACCTAAACTTCACGTTCCCCTCTAGGCAATACATCCCGGGCCACCCTCGCCGCGCGCTGCATCACGTTCTGACCTCGGGCCCCGCCGTAGCGACGTGGGCCGAGACAAGTCGACAGCGTTTCAGCTGTACTTTGAATCTCCCGTTTGTGTTTTCACCAGTTAACACATTAACCAGCCCAAAAGCCCGCTACAGTCTACCGAACCGCTTTTAGGTCACAAGAAATTTTCGTTTCTCTCTCTCTTGTGCAAATCACTTCCACGTGTGGATGCGAAAGAGTCAGACTACGCTCCTTCCCTGCCTTACGCAGGTTGCGGAATGCCTCCTCCGTAGCATTCCGCGTGCTTTCCCTAATTGCTCGTGCTGCCTGGGAACAAGACAGACCCCTCCCCGGTGGATATTGCGCTCATTTAACCAAATCCTTGAAAGGTCTTCCAGCGGCCAGCAATCCACGCACAGACCTCTTGCGGCACCCCTGGGGCGGGCGCGACCGTCCCAGTCTCCCCAGTGCTGCTGTCCCCGGCTAGACGGGAGTCGGGAGTTTCAGAGCGACCCAGGGACTCACCAGCTCTTTGGGCCTCATGTTGTAGAGGATCCTCTCCGCGTTCTCGCTGTCGTGCCTGCTCTCCATGATCGCCAAGAGCAGCTTTGCGGCGGTGTTCTGCAGGG
>JAVJGG010000037.1:22608092-22652583 GCA_035590195.1 Aviceda cuculoides | reverse complement strand
CCCCGCCCCCCCAAGACCACCACCAGTCGCTGCCAGGAGTCAAAAACCGGGGAGGGTACCCAGCTTGGGCACTACCACCCGGGCTGCCCAGAAGGGCTCGAGATACCCGGCTTCTGCCAACGCCAGCCGTGGGCAAGGCAGAGCCTCCCGGCCAGCCCACGGCGGGGCTCCCGCAGCCTCACCTCGCCATCCCTCCTTCTCCTCTCATTACCGGTGTACACGGCTTCGCGGTATTTTTTTACCGGTTTATTTCCCGAGCCCTGCTTATCGAGGGCCCTCAAATTAACCCGAGTTAAGGTTCAGATTTCTGAAACGCCGAGGTTGCAAGCTTGTATTATTTCGTTTTGTTTTAAAGATGCTGCAGCATTACCGCAAGCTCTCAGCTCCAAAACGGTGCAGCTCAGCTTTACTCAAGATACTGTTGATTAAATCAAAGGACAGCCAAGGCTGAAGACACAGACGTGCTTCGCTGCTTTTAACTGAAAATTACTCTGCAACCTGCTCATGCCAAGAAGCAGAGGGAGGAAATGGGAAACTACCACAAGGCACCAGACTACTTTAATACGAACAATTAAGATTAAAATCCATCATGACTGACAATAAAAACCAATAAAAGTATTTAATTTTGAAGTATAATGCTAATTGAGTCTAAAAGCATTTTTTATTTAGAATAATAAAAAACCCACATTACCCATAATAATGGTGTGAGTCGGCAGCGGAAAACAACTAGACATTGCACTATAAGACAGGACGATAAGTCAGAAAGGAAATATTTCTAAAACATATGCTGATGCAGGAGTGCTCTGTGACTGCTGTTGCTAGAAGACAACCTGCTAGTGTATTTTGAAACCAGCACGAGGGCTAATTATTTCAGCATTAATACAAACCATGCTAAACAATTCTTGATGATTAAACATCAACTGATTAAACAGCAGCAATAAAGTATGAGGAAACTAGACACAGCACGAGAAATTTTACTTCCATTGTATATGTAAAAGCTCATCAACAATGAAGAAGTTTTCATCAGCTTTAAATCTTTAACAGGAAATTATTTTAGGATTCCTCAGCGTATCTTGGCTGCCTGCATCCTCCCCCCATCTGAAAACTGGTGCCTCCATGTTATTTAAAAGATGAAATGCCTGTGACAAATAATCTTTGGGCATTGCCTCCAGCTCGCTGATGCATATAATTTTTTGGCACTTATGAATATTGAGATATAATAAACACCCACATAATTCCAACAATAAAATTATGTTTCATCTTAGTGTTAACGTGGATTGCACAAAATATTCACTTGCCTTCAGTTCCAGCACAAGGTCCATCCTCTTCTTTCCCAAAGGGTTGATGTCATTGAGAATTAACGCTGTGATGATGTCAATACCGTTGGACTCGTGAGTAGCAATGCAGTTCTGTCCAAAGAAAATTCATCAAACTTCACTAATTGTCTACACTACAAATGCAGCCTAGGCTGGTGACCCAGCCAGAACAGAAGAGTCACCTCTTTCATCACCTCGTAAGCTGTTCGAGATGGATAATTGAACAGAAAACTCCAGTCAGTGGAGTAACAAAAGATTAAGGCATTTTGTTTCAAGCTTTTCCTATCATCAGCCATGGCATGTCCTACAGAAACCACCCAGCCTCAGGAAGCAGAAAGCAACACAAGTGATAAATGAAGCATTTACATGCCAAAGAGTCCAGGCTGAATACATAGCTGAGGAAGAACGCTGTTTTACTGAGATTAGGGAGAGTTTTCTTTATTTTAGATCTGCCAATCAACACCTACTTCAGTCCTGTCTAACCGAAGAATGTGAATTTCCGTAACCTTCTTGCTCACCCTTTAGCCCTGCTTTTAGAAGGGCCTATAACTGAAATGTGCCAACCGACGGTAGCTTGCTGGCTTCGAAATCCAGAGCCCTCTCTGATCCACTGCGAGGATCATACCTACACCTAAAGGTTGTTATTCCACCCGACCCGTATAACAGAGAGAAAGTGTCAGTTATGAACAGCCTCACACATAGGTACGATTTCAGCTGAACGTCGGTCACCCCCCCGTGCTTTGTTTAGCTTTGCTGTAAAGTGCGTTTGAGTGTATGAAGAAAAGGGTCTTTAAAGAACAGATATTCTTGAAGACTTTTTGAAAAGTCATATTCCAGTCTTTCCATGCCATACTATGGTTCAATTAGTATGCAAATGGAGAAAATAAGCAGATATCCATGTGTATAAGTGCAGAGATTTGCTTGATGGAAGGGTGATACCCACCCGGGAACACAGGACTCCGCAGGTCGTGCCAGCCCAACGGGAAAAGTGTTCTCCAACACACCCGCCCCGAGCACGTGTTATTTGTTGAGTCAATGCCAAAATATGCAGCCAGAGTTTGGAAAACTGTTTTGGGGTAGCTATCTCTTTAGTATGGCTTAGTCTAGACTTTCAGACCTCTTTGGACACATTGAAAGAGTTACAGCAGGAGTCACGTTTAGACCAAAGGCAGAAGACATGGGCCTGACTAATTGGCGACGCTGCTCGAAAACACGGCTGTACGACCTGCGGGAAGGTGAAATGGAAAAGCAGAGCCGAGCAGTTCAGCTGCCCCTGCCCTCTGGTCCTTCCCACTGGAGCAAACTGTAATTCTGGAGCACCTAAAACCTCCTGCTTATGCAAACGAAGTATCTTCCCATATTCCTCGCTGATTATTCAACCCGTGCTCGTTGGGAACCACTGCCACGTCCCCGCGCAGGGACAGTCGGCAGCGACACGCGCCTGGTTCTACGTGCCAGACCACGTCTGAAAACAGTGGTTAGCACCTTCATTAACACAGCTACAGGGCTCAACTTTCTCCCATCAGGCTAGGGGCTGAGGGGGGGCACATTCCTGGCCTCTTTTACAACAGGCAACAGAGCTTGGTTTTAGCAACATTTTTACTAGAAAGTATTTCAAGTACAAAAATACTCCACTCTTCCCTGTCTGTCAAGTCTAATAAAACAACTTAAATCTCAGCAAAGGAGAAAAATCTCTGCTGCTTTGAGTGGTTCGAGTCCTCAGTGGGGGGCCCAAGAAAGAGAAGTTGATTATTATGAGTTTATTAGGGAAAAAGAACCCAAACCCAAAACCCCTTTGTAGGGCGAGTAAAGGGAGCCGTGTTACAAGAGAACACATCTAGCAGACCGAGAGCCAAGCCCAGCAGAGCACGTGCTGTGGGTGCAGGGAGAAATGGTGATGTTTGTCACAGCTATGGATGTATTACCTGGTTCTCGTGGCAAGGCCCCTGACAGTACTCCGTCAAACTTTCCAGCGTCTGGTTGATCAGCGCTACGTTCTTCTCATTTATATACAGACCAAGAAGTCCAAGTCCACCAGTTGTGCTTCCACAGATACAGTCCAGAAACTGCAGCGTCTCACACACCAAGTTGTAGTTGGTCTTGTTGTTCTGGCAGCGTAGAAAATTCTGCGAGAAGAGTGTCAAAGCCCGGAGGGAAAGGAAAAAAAAAAAACAACATACAAACTGATGTTTGGATCATAATATTTTATTAAGTTCATCCACCCACAACTGCACTGCATGGTATAGTGCTCTAATTTCACTGGAGCCTGTACAAGCAATTTAAGCCTCTTTCAGGGCTTGCTTGCAATGCGCTGCTCTCTTGAGCAGCTTGTTGGCTTCAAATTTTATAGAAGACGAGCAGAAATAAACAGAGTGCATCCATTAGAGCACTGAAACCCAACATGGAATAGGCTGTTCACTGTGGATCAGAAAGCTCTCCTGAGCCTGGAAGCTTTCCTTCTAGCCTACCTGCTACATCTCACGGCTAACCATCACTCAAGGCGCTCTCCTCCCGAGACCTTTCTCCAAGACAGAAGCAGCAATTCCCTGGCTCTGGCTTCACAGCAGCAGCACCTGCACACGCAGCGAGGAGGCACCTGACTGCATGCCTTGAAGGAAGGTGTCTCGAAATGCAATTCTCTCAATTGCATTTCTTCCCACGTAATTACTGCAATCCCTGCTTGAAGCTGCTGATTAGGAGCAGCTCCTCTAATGAAATGCCAGGTTTATCAGCATGGATTAAACATGTTTCCTCTCTCCTGTATTCCAAATTAAGAAACTCCTAACCCAACCAAAACAAAGACAATTAACAAAAAACAATTTCCCAGTGACTCAGATGCTGTTTGTCAGCATGTTCCCAGTGGCGCACTGTAAAAACGGATAGCCACTACCACTTTCTTTGCCTTGAAGTTTCAACAGAATGTCTATCCAGCCTAATTCTAGCAGGTTACAAAACACTTCAAAGGTAAAAAAAAAAAACCTCAGATGAACAAGATGTATGGGACTATGGAACCAGCAAGGTCTTTTCTGCCAGCCTGCAGAGAAGCACTGTTAACTGATTGCCTCTACTGCCTGCATTTACACTAATAAGTCTTTTAAGGCAAACAGACTGAGAAATTGCCATATTCAACTGAAGGCTAAGCTAAAAAAGGAAAATGCTGTCTATGAATGCTGACTAAAGGTGACAGTGATTCAGCACATTTCAACTGATTGCTCATTTAGTATCCTGACTTTTGATTAACTTGTCAAAATGTAGAAAGGTTGATACTACAGAAATTGGAGCTCGTGCCTTCCCTCCAGGAAAAAAAGCAGAGATAATGGATAATAGTGAAAGTGATGAAACAAAATGCTTCCCAGCTGTGGTACGGCATTTATTCTGATTATAGCTAGGTTTACACCAGCCTTAGCTTCTTGATCCAAAGTCAATAAACACAAAGGAAAGAGGAGGAATGAAGCACAGGGGGCAGAAGGACAATGTTAGATGGCTAAACAAGGGGAAGGAAAAAATAGTAGAAAGCAAGACCCCACTGCTTCGTGACAAATGGCCCGAGGGAAGGTGTGTTGCCATGTCAGCCAGTATAGATTGAGCTCTTAATTTTCTGTCATCCAGAGCATCTCACAGGCTATGGAGTGGGAACACGAGTCTTCAATATCGAACATGCCATCCTATTGCTTTCAGTGGGAACGAACCTGAGGAATGTACCAACTGCAAGACCCTGCATTCCAAATAAAAAGTGACAGAATTGCAGATTCAGCTAGAACATATGAAAAATATGCAGCTTGTGGGATCTTGATGAGAAAAGAGGGAAAAGATCATTGATACTGCCTAACTTTAGGGATTCTATATACTCAGTTGAGAAAGAAATACTATCCCATGGGATGAAACGCACTCAAAGTCAGGCAGTCTTTAAACTCCTACCTTTGTGAATAACCTTCTGGAGACATTAGCTGACTTCATGCTATCCATTTTCAGGGAGCCCAGTCCTTCCCATTTCTGGGACACATGGCCAGATAGGGCTACACTTGCAAAGGCAGCACCTGCAGCCAGTTCTTAACGCCTCTACAGCACGTTGGGGTGTTGGAGACTTTGCCTCCCAGTACACAGCCTAAAGCTGAGCACCCTTTAGAGAAAACATGATGACTGAAAATAAAATTGGCTACTTACAGAATACTAGCTTGGTTTGCTCAAGCAGGGATGTACACAGAATCCGTGGAACGAATAGTTCTACCATTTAAGTGGGTAATTCCCCCCAAAGTCTAAATGTTTTCTTTGGACAGTCTTTGTTTTAGCAGAGATCTGATCCCTAATTGGAAAAACTTCGCAAAGAAAGAACATAAATAATAAGAAGGTCTTAGTAATAAAATATTTTTAAATGAACAGATTTTTCTTTAGAAGCGGTCAGGCAAGGCATTTTTCACTGAATACAGGCTTGCTCTTTGGTCTTAGAAAGTTAATTCTCACACGCACTTCTTGCCTAAAACATGGCAAGCTAACCCGGCTCATTCTCTGCACGCAGCAGTACTGCTCCACTAGCCAAATTATTGAACCACCCTCCTGCAGCATGCAGAACTTTACTGTTCTTTATTACTTAGGCTTTGTCTCCAGGGATCATCAGTAAAAGAAACAGTCAAATCCAATGTTAAAAAGTGTATCAATTACTACTTTTTTTGCACAAACCCAGTATTTACCCTACCAACTTAGACCTTTAATCTGAGCAAGGCTGGCTAGCAATATTTTCTCTTCACGGAAATAACGCACTTGATGAGAAAACAAGAATTGGAGTACTACTTTTCCCATGAAGATGGGATTTTTAAGTGTAACAGTGAAGCTGCAGGCTGGGCTGCGGTGGTGTGGGAGGCTGCTGGGTATCACCTGCCGGCGCCCCAGCTCCGGAGGGAGGACACTGGTCCCTGTCCCGCCGGGAATCCCTGCTCCTCTCCTCCAGCCAGCGCAGCTCTTGCTTCCAGCAAAGCGTTCCCTGGATGCATCACTCGGCTTGTCACGAGCTTCAGTTCTCGTGACTGCTGCTGTAGTATACAGGGACGCCTTCATTCAGAAAAGAGACGGCACAGAAAAGACCTCCTAAGGAAACTGGTGGGGCTGTAGCCAAAGCAGACCAGACAACAGGCTGGCTACAGCAGTCCCGAGCCGTCACAGCTTTGCTTTCTAGGCTGAGCTCTCGTGCAGAATCGAGGGTCAGACCCAATACAAGTTTAATAAGAGCACCCAAGTGTCTGCGTGCCGAGAGAAGCAGAGCTATCGAGAGTACTCCACAGTAAAATTTGATGCGTTCAGCCTGAAGTGGGTAACAGAACATACTTAAGCATCCACCCGTTTGTCCCAGTCCTTGCATTACTTTGAGGGAGGGAGATATTGCAACTCCTCCTCCAGACCCATGGAGCGAGCTGGAGGGGGACAGCATCCTGTGTGCAACGCGGAACAAACTGCAGTTTTATCTGTGAAGGGAACGACCGAGTGATGCAAAAGGCACAGTATTGCATTCCACAAAGCCATTTCACAAAGACTTCCTCCTCATGTAAAACAGGTATTGACTCTTACAGCCGTGACTTGCATTTTCCTGTTTTTGCACAACATCAGGCTACTCTCAGTTGCTAACGGCTTTTAAAATGCTTGGTTTGACAAACCTGCAACTGCACTGGGCAGGTGATCCCTATTCACTTCTAATTCAAACCCAACTTACACAATTTTGGAAGACACACAGCTTCTAGATTAGGTCTGTCTTACTCCTTTAAGCAGTGAGTCCATTGGCAATATTGATAAGGAGTTCAGTTACAATGTGCTAGCTGCAGACACAAAGGCTTTGAAGCTTTAGACACTCCTGCTTCCCCTTCAGAGCTGAAGGGGAAAGGCAAGGAAAGGCAAGCATCAAGGCAGGCGAGCAGCAAGAGGATTAGATTTGAAAAATTGTTCCTCCAACCTTTTTTTCTTAAAAAAAAAACCAACCTTTTTTTCCCAGAGCTGAATGTAACTACCTGCTGTTTGGGGAATTTAATTGTTCAGGATGGTGAACTGCTCAGGCCAAGTTTCTGCGTTGGCTTGAATTCAATTTTGCTCCTATAGCTTTCAGTGCCTAGTCAAAGACAGCAGCAGCAAAGGATCATGTGTGTGTGGTTTGGACTACTGCCACACAGAACTGCCGTCCTACTTGTCTCCGACATCGCTAACGGCATGAAAATTGTTTGACAAAACAAAGATCAAATAGTTTTTTGAAAAAATTAGGAGAAACCCTGATGTATGTAACCTCAGCACCTATAAAATGCTAGAAGAATTACAGGTTCACAGCACAGGAACATTACCATACAGATTTGATTTCACGTATTGCCAGCAGCAGGGCATTCGAGTTCAGCGGAAGTGATTTGGCAGGTCTGAAAAGCACTCACGCAGGGTCCTACACTTCTGGCGTGCCGTACAACAATATGCAATCACGGCAATTATTCCTCCTTTATGAGGGCATTTAGTACATTGTACTGCGTCTCACTAGCTCCTCGCTTTTATTCAATTCTAATCCAGCAGCAGTGGTTACGCTGAACAAAAATAATGTTAATTGCAGTCCATTTGTAAGCAAAAATCTTATCTCCTGCAGAGGCACACGCTAGATAAGATTACTAATGTACAAGTTCTGGGCGTGCTATTTAAAATAATACAAACCCATCACGGAGCAGCCCAGGACAGCGGAGGTTGGCAGGGACCTTTTGGATCTCTCCAGCCTGACCTCTCCCAGCTCTCTCTGCCTCTCCTTGCCCATCAGACGCTCCAGTCCCTTAGTCATCTTCGAGACTCCCTGCTGGACTCGGGAGCCCAAGACTGGACCCAGCACTCCGCAGGGGGCCTGAGACATCCCACCAGGCACCGTGGGCTTGTGCACGTCCAGCTCGTTTGAACGTTTCCTAAGCCACTTCTCCACCAAGGGTAAGTCTTCCTCGCTGCACACCTCCCCTCTGGTCTCAGGGTTTGTGAAGACCGGTCTTACCAGTAACGAGGAAGGTGAAGGTAGCATTGAGTACCTTGCCCTTTTCCATGTCCTTTATGCCCAGAGCCTCTGCCCCATTCAGCAGCAGACCCATGCTCTCCCTAGTCTCCTCCTGCTGTGGATGCAACCTAGAAACCCTTCCCATCCCTCACCAGATTCAACTCCAGCTGAGGCTTTCCTGATACCATCCCCACGTGTTCACCTCTATGCACATGAACAGATCCGTGAAAACCCAGGAGATCCCTGTTCACTGGAACCTCTTCACATATGCTTGAGGGCTGCTGGAACCAAAGTCTCAATGCTCTCTTTATTTTCCTACATGAGTTCTTTTTTTTTTTTTCTTCCTTTCCCTCCCCTCCCAAAAGCAGATCAGTAACTTCACAGCAGAACACTTGCTTGCTTTAAGTATATACTTTTAAAAAGCCACATCAAGCGTTGATCCCACCACCTTCTATACACATTGAAAAGACCATGGAACACTGGATAACTAGTCTTCCCTGTATTTGCCCAGCAAGGTATAAATACTTTTTTTTGGATAATCTGCAAGGCCGAAAAAAATAGTTGGTCGTGTATCAATTTTAAAAGGCATGGGATTAGCCAGACCCATGCGACAGCAGTGACTGCACCAGGCGACATGAGCACGCCTGCTCAGGAACCAGGCTGTACCTGCAAATCCCGGTTGTGGTTCTCACAGAGCAGCTGCAAGAACCGGAGGATGGGTTGCATTATGGAGATGACAGCACTCATCTCCAGGTCATCTTTGCTCTTGTCTGCTGCAGACTGCGCTCCTTCTCCTGCCGAATAATGGTCATCGGGATCAGCCTCCCTCCGGTAAGTGTTGTACGCCTTCCTTGTCGCTGCAGAGGCCTCCAGTAACTGATCCCGGACCTCCTCGGTAATTTGGGTCATAGGCTCTCTCACTAAAACACACAAGAACAGATCCTTCCTTAGGCAAACTGAATAAAGGGGACCAGAAAATCTATTCACACATTTCCCATTACAGTTTCACACGCAGGCCAGCTATTCATCATCAGTTCTTTTGGTAAGTATGTTTAGTGTGATGTGAGGGTCTCGAGTTTAGAAGGGTATCATGTCACTCTCTTCGCACCTTTTATGCGAACCACATTAAAGTTATAAATTCTGGTATTAATTGGTTAGGGCACACACATCTAGCACTATCAGGGGTTATGATAAAAGGACCTGCTATAGAAGAAAATTAGGATTTCTCCACTTATTGTTAGAGAAGGCACTGACCACAACCCACAGTCCAGGGTCATTACTACGGATCAGATTTGGGCAGCTTGTCACGATAGACAAGGCGGCAGAGTCTCATCTCAGAAATACTTTTCATCATTTCAATAGCACAATCTCACAAATGGATGAAGAGGGGATGAAGCTCTTGAAATCCCGAGCCAGGGCACCACTGATCTCTGAACTTTGCTCTGTGGGATCAGAGATCAGAGCATTATTGCATCAATTGAAATGAGTTCAAAACACAGCATTTTACTCCCTTGTCACTTCAGAAACGGAACAACTGGGGATTACCTCTTTTCCTGCTTGGTACATCTCTGTCTGAGTCTTCATCTTTCTTTTTATTTCCTAAGTCACTAGTATTGACTGTGACAGTAGCCTTGATTTCTTGCTGTGCCACTTTCATGCGATCATAAAAAACCTTAAAGAACTTCTCAGATTTCTTATCTTCCGTCAGTCGGCAGAAGAACGAATGCTACGAGAAAAATGGAACAGGATCTATATCTTCATACACAGGTTTGAATACAGATTATTTCACCTTTCTGCACCGCATGATATCCTGGAGGACTAGGAGGTTAATTAGCTTTCAGTAAACCAAAGCCTAGAGCAACAGAAACTCGTATTTTATTGTTAAGGAAGCCCAAGTGTCTCAGCTATGTTAACTCCCTTATTAACAACTTCCAAACACATTTTTAAAGAAAAGCGAGTGCAATAAATCACACTAGCCCTAATACATCTAGGCAGCACAATTGTCTCTCACCAACGGAATTAAGATAAGTACAATGAATAAAGGTAAGGTAAGGACAATGGAATTATCTATGATTTGATTCTCAGTTCAGAAACAAAAGAGTATGAGCAAAATACAGAGAAAAAAAAGAACTGTCCTGCCTTCCCACTCCCAAATCAAAGGGACTGTGACTCATAACATGCAATAGTCGATGTTAATCACAGTCCAAAAATGTACAAACAGGGCAATGCAATGAGGGCCATTTCATGCTACGTTTCCATTGCCCTGACTGCAGCAGACTTCTTAAAACTCCTTTTAAACCCTACTCTAATATATCTTTAAGTGACAGAAAAACTCAAAGCATTGACTACTTTTACAAAGGTTTATTAATGTTCTTCTGCCCATATGTGCACGGAGACAGAAAGTTCTCCCTAAAATTGAGGAGAATACAAATCATGTACAGGTCAAAAAGGAGCCAACACAGTGAGTGATCAGACAATTCTTGATGAAACCAATATGCTGTTACATAAATCAGGACCAGAGCTTAAACACGACTGAAGGATGAACTTCTAAGTGGGTCACCTTATGCAGAGCATTATGAAATTAGCTAGCATTCTGCAGCGGCTCACGATCCAACAGCTTTACATGATGAATAGGAATGAAGCCTGATTTATTGAAAAAACAAATTAAAATGGGAATAGCAATATATCCTGCCCGCTTTTCTGCGAAGCGGAGCACGCAAGGCCGTCTCTGGTACGCCTGCCTTTGATCACTCCCAAGCAGCTGCAGTCAGAACAGCGCTGGATGACTTTGAAACACTAATAAAGTTGCGTCTTTGATTACAGACAGAGGAGAAATGCTACTATTTAAAGAAGCTGGTCAATATTCGCATGCGATATCCCTCCCGCCACTGCAATACCTTCTACCTGCCCGGAGCATCTCAGGTAAACTCTTAAGAGTTTGTTTTTACTTCTAGTGACTAACAGAGAGGAGGGAAAGCAGAAAAACCAAGCACGGGCATCACACGACCGCAAAGCCAGCCACACTGGTCACCTCCTCCCGACACCCATTCAACCAGTCTAGTAAAACAGACATGCCAGTGCACCGCAAGAGATGCCTTCTACCAAAAGTCGTCGCAACAGAAAATGTGCTGGGCCCTGGGACACGACACAAGATGATTTGGGTGCCCAATTCCTTTAACAGTATTTGTAGAATTATTCTCTAATCCAATACTTAATGTGAAGAATTTTAATGTTTTCTCATAAAATATACCCAAATAAAAACATCCTTTGCCTGAATGACAGTTTACTTATCCAGGTTTGGTGGGGTTTTTTGTTCTAAACTGGTTCTTTGACCTGACCAGATCTAGTGGACAGAATACTGTCATAACTAAAAGATGTATTAACATGGTTTCCCCGAGCTGCGACCAGTAACCAAACCCAGGGCTGGGTTATTTAGACAGGCAACCCTTTGAAACACAGTCTGCTACCTGATGGCTACGAGTACAGACGGAAGAAGAGTTTGTATTTAAGTCGCGTCTTGAAAATTTTACTCTACCAGTATTACACAACAAGCATACCAATAATAATATTTTACAGATAGACCAGCATAAACCATCGGTTGTAGAAAGGGTAACCGTTTTCTGAAAAATAACGTGATTTGCTCCTCAGGCGAGCGATGGTTGTCACCTGGCCGCACATCTCAAGAGCCCGTACAGGAGGAGTTTCCCTGTGATGAAGCAGCGGTGAAGGAAAAGCTTTTTTTAATGAACCACACTGAAGAAATACTTTCTATGCGAGTAATTGTTACTTGCTGACAGGCTTGATTTTTGTTGTCTTTTCGAGCTTCTTAACTGACTTTCCACTGCACTTCAGAGAAAAAAACCAAATGAAATGAACATTTCCAGTAAAGCTTTCTTGTGTGTGCTGTGCATACGTTCAATGGTTGTCACAAAATGATTGTTTCAGTTTAGGTCAGGATGCCTAACACCCTCACACATATGAATCAACCACATGCCAGCTATCAAAAGATACTGTATTTTAAGAGGTGCGATCTTGCAAGTTGTGCTCGAGCAGGTAATTGGTGGTGATAATTAGGACAGAAATCCCAAAGTTTATTTACAGATACAGCCTCAAAGCAAAAAGTGGGGGGAAAAAAAAAAAAAATCTCCCTTTTTAAAAAGGAAATAGAATGGCCATTTTAGACTACAGTATGCCAGGGTCCCGGCTTGCACACAGACATCGTGCAACCACAGGGGAGACCGCTGGAAGTGCTAGGAGAGCAGCCTGGAACGACGGGAACAGCAAACCTCTGCGCTCGCGCGCCTTTTGGAAGAATATAGCGCTTTGAAGGCACCACTGACGCGGGAGCACTCGACACCCGCCGTCCCTTCGAGGGGCCCCTAACAAAACTGATGCGAACCCGAAAGCCAAGCGTCTCGTCAGGAAGAGCGAGCGCTGCCCTCCCCGGGCAGAGGAGCCCAAGCTGTCTCCTCGTCCTCCAGACGGACCCTGACGATTTTTCCACCACCAAACTGGGACTTGTGATGGCCTAGAAACCTACTGGAGGGCAGGGAACCGTGACCCGTAACGTACCAGTATGTGGACTGAACCTGGCTATCCTGGTACGAGGTATCAGAGGAAAAGCCACCTGAAAGGCGAGGGAAGATCGAAGCTTCATCTCGTACTCGAGACACTGGCAGGGGACCAGTTGCCTGCTCTTACAGAGCGCTAAAATCGCGCAGTATGAAACCGTATTTTATTTCAACTGTCTTTTATTAATGACTGTTAAGAGTCACTGCCGTGAAACAAGAGACATCATATGACACACAGAGGATCATGAGATTTGCTTTATGAATGCCAGGTTCAGCAAACGGCTTTACGAGTACACGCACCTCAATGAAATGCAATCCATCTCCAGAGCACAGCGGCCAGCCGATGACATGAACCAAGACTTCTCTGACGCGAGACTATCAGAGATAACGTGATCCCAATTAATTACACAGCCACAGAACGAAAGAAACTCAAAAACGTCCACAGATGACATGCGCAAGCTTCTAACGTTACAGCTATGCTCACCACGAGCAAGGACATCACGCAAAGAGTTCTCAGTCGTTTTTAAAGACCGGGCAACCGCCACCTACACGAACGCATTCAAAACTAACTCGGGGCAATGGAAAAAGCTTTGTTAGGAAACAGAAGGGGAAAACCTGCTTGCATACACGTTTGCAAGTTCAAAGTCTCGCAGGTGACTGGAGAATATATATATTTCTGTGGTGCTCTATTTCCATGCAAGTATGAAGCACTAGGCAAGCAGCAGTTTGCTGTTCCTTTTACAGGCATATGATACATCAAGCGTTATGAGCCTCTATTTGTTCCGAGGGGACGGAGGGAGAAGAACCCAGCATGGGCATCACATGTCTGCAAAGTCAGCCACACCGATTCCTTCTCCTGACATCCGAAGCCGTCTATTAAAATACCACACAGTAAAACAACTAATAACACCAGGTACCATGGAAACCTGCGGAATCACTTCTCCTTCCTTCTCCTCTCCGTCACCTAACTCTGCTCCTAAAGAAATCCAACCAGAAACCTCATGCACAGCAGAATATCCCCCTTATACCTTTGTCCCCTCCAGCATACTGCCTCTGAGCCGAAGGGGGATGGTAAGCACATACCATCACCATACCATCTACGGCTTGATTTCCCTGGTCCACGCAAAACACGTCGCAGAAGAAAAGCTGCAAACCAAGTGATTGATTTTACTAGAAAATAAATCAAAGGTGAAGTTTAAATTGCAGTGCATTGATTAGCTACAGCCTGGCCCACCCTTGAGCACCATCAGCCCTTCGCTCTCGCTCATTAACTGAGTCCAAAGTTGTGTTTCAGTAATGCATCTTTTCGAGAAAAGCATCCTTTCTTTAGAAGGCATCGGAGATGATGAACTATGTCTGTCTGTAGTCTGTTCCAGTGGTTAATAACTGTTAGAAACATGTGATTAAGCTCCTTTTTATGTCACTAACTTCCAGTCACTGAATTTAATTTTTTTTTTTTTTTAAGTTTATGTCTCTTCTGTGATTATTCCCAGGAACTTGGTATCCTATCCTCTTCAAATTATTTACATACAGTGTTAAATGTTTACCTACCTTTTTTTGCTAAACTGAAAATATTATTTTTGCTTCCTGGCATTTTATTCAGAATTAATATATTTTTCTGTGGTGGTTATTTTTTGGCACGTTCTTAAATATTGCAGATCATTAACAATCTGGATTGTAGCATCACATTTAAAAAAACACAAATAATTGGCAAAGAATGGGCACTTTTCCTAGCATTACCACTTCATCCCTTCTCCCTTCCTGCCTTTCCTTCCAAGACCTGTGACATAAAATACACATAATTTCCAACGATGAGTGGAAGAGAAACTCAGCTAACTACTCAGCTGTTCATGGGAGTGGGATTACAGAGGCAGGATACCCCCATGGCATGGACAAATGCTCCTCAGCGTGTCTCACGTACCAGCAAGCGGTAGCAAACTGGGTTTTTAACCAGCAGAACGGACATCTGCCCTTTGGAGAGCGAAGCCATAAACTGCAGCAGACTAAAACCTTTGTGTAAGGTGTACAGAGTATAGACGCAGCTAACTAATCCACTATCAATTTAACTAATCTACAATAAGTTTAATGCAGAGTTAGTCTGTGCCCAGTGTAGGACTGTTAAATAGGAAAAAAAAAAAAAAAAGGGAATCAGCTGAAGGCAGCTAATTTCCAGCTCTTGGATTTGAAAGGCTTATCCAGTTTTGCCTGTCTGTGCTGTCACCTTTACTGGGTACACCTTCCTCTACGCTGTTACCTGGATCTGCCCCGAAGTCACAACTGTTTCGCCAACCAAGAAAAGGAACAACCGTTTGATTGTTTTGCATCAAATAACTTGGCTTTCCGCCCCAGACTCGGGAATTACGGGCTGGACTGTGTGCTCTGTCTGAACGATCACGTCGCGAGAAATGTAACTAAAACCTATTAGCAAGCGTTGGGTTTAAGACGCATCTGCTCAGACGCGTGCTTCCTCCTCGAGGCCTCCTTCGGTGGCCTGATTTGGGGCAAGCCTTTGGCTGCAGAAGCCAAGCAGAGATTGCCGGCATCCTGCAGGGGACGGAGCATTTTCTGGACCACACCCTCCGTAATTCACAAAGCTCTTTCAACAGACCACAGCCATTAAGCCACACCAGACTGCCCGAACAGATCCCAAAGAATTCCCCAGGAAAACAAACATTTGATTACCAATAAATAGGGGAAAGCAAAGCCCCAGCAAACACCTCAAATTAAAGCAAACTGCTGCCATCTCCCTCCCCATTTCTCTGAAGCCAGGGAACAGCAAATACCCCATGAACTTGACTAGTCGGGGATATTTCAACGAGGAAAGTCCCTCCAGATACAAGAGAAAGATCAGCTATCTGGCTTCAGTTCAGGACATTTTATTCCAACACTAGAGAGGAATTATTACGGGGATGTTAACTTGCTTGGGTTATCCGGACAGGCTGCCAGCACGAACTAATGCAAAACTTCTGTGCTACTTCATGTTTGCGGAAAGAACTTGCCACCCCCGTACCGTTTCTTATAGCTGGACTACTTCAAAGCAGCCACATTTTAAGGGGAACTGCGCTTCTAACACAAGCGCTGAATTAAGTACAAATGCCAACCCTTTGCATTCTGCCTAAACGTCCTTCCACTGCAGAAAATTCAGACGCAACTTTGCTTTCTCTCCCCCCTCATTTATTTATTTTAAATATCACTGATCCCTCTCTTGAAAGCTTTCATACATCCTGGCTCGCTAGAGATCCATCACTCTGGGGCGTGAGTGATGGATATCATTAGTCTTGCATAGCTTAAGGAAATGGCAGCTGAAATATTTCATGCTGAACATACTTCACAGTTTGAAATAAACCCATAAGGAAAATCTGCCAGAGCACCTCAATTGCCTGGTTTTTTTGCAAACTGTAAAATAAACTTTGTCCTGAAAGCAGAAGGGGGACTTCCCGGCTCTGTTTTCCACAAATAAGACAAAGTCTCTGTCACAGGCATCCACACACCATCCTGCAAGGCTCTACTCTCAGCTGGAGAGTCTGCCCCACCTTACGGAGGCTGTTTTTGGGGGGGTACGAGTGTACACAGACAGACCCGTGTCAACGCTCGTCCTTCCCAACCAGCTTGAACTGGAAGCAGCAGCAGAACTGCACCACTCGCTGCGGGAAGAAGCCCTCGTATCCTACCCCTTCTCCTACCGCCACGCCTAAAATCTTGATGCAATTTAGAGTCGCTTCACAAAGAGGAAAGTAAGAAGAAACCTCACAGAAATACGGTCCCCTCGTGCCCTTCCAGAGCCAGCACAAAACCCGCGGGACAGTGAGGGGACACCGGATGATCCGCAGGAGGTGAAGGCAGGCCGGGGGAAGGACAGGTAGGAACGCGGCTGCGGGGTTTGGGGTTTAAATCCCCCCGCAGACGGAGCAGATGGCCTCCAAAGCGTGGGAGGCTCGGGGGCCTGACCTGCTTTCAGCACGGAGACTTATTTGAGTTCCTCCTGCATACGTGTGGGAGCACGCGCCCGCCGGGTCACTCGGTTAATCTGTGCAAGGCTCCTGCATGGCAGGAGCATGAATCCCACTTCCTTACCGAACCAGCAAGCTCTGTGTAGGTGTGAGAAACAAGGAAGTCTGCAGACTCCCCAAAAGAAAAAAAAAAAGTGTAAGATCTTCTTGAGAGACAGAGGAATTAAAGAAAACCATAGCAACAAGTCAGTCCACCTACCCAAACCACCCACCCACCACCAGTTTCATTTGCTGACGCACTTCAAAAACAAGCTGGCTCCTACCCGCTCTGGAAGGTGAGCAAGCCCTGAGAGCTCATTAAATTCCCTTCTCAGCTACTCTTGTATGCCTGCAGCTAGTGAGCAAGTGGGATATAAATAGAAGTTATATAACATCGCTTTGTTGATTCCTGTGCTTACCAGAAAAAAAAAAAAAAAAAAAAAAAAGGCAGCATGACCTTGTTTTTCTGAATAGCTTGCCTCTGCCTGCTTGTGGAGGACTTCAATCCTGCTAGGGATCATCTTAAAAGTTTATTTTGGACCTGGATCCCACGGAGAGGACTAGCGGTTTACATCCCTGCTCCCTACAAGAGCAGGATCACACCTGAATGCCCAGAGGATCGCCACACGAGAGGCCTGTGGCACCCAACGACCATGAACGACACAAGGCTACCACGACTGGAGGGCAAGCAATGCAGCCGAACCCTGATGTAGCATCTCTCCTCTTTTGGTTGTTTTGTTTTTTTTTTTTTTTTTTTTTTTTTTTTTTTGCCTATGTTGCTCAGTCACACAGATGGGCACCTCAAAATCTAAACATAAAACCTCCCTTTGGGCAAAAAGACTGAAAGATGCTGTGATACAGGAATACTGATGGCCCAAATATACTCGGCAAAGTAGGATCAGCTGCAGCTGAAGTAGAGAGCCTGCGCGGTAGCGTTACCATCTCACCTCATCCGCCCTGTTCTGTCCCCCCTCTGCATCTTACCGCCCCTGACAAAAATGAAACCATCTCTGCAGGAATGACCGCTCGCAGCTCTCGGCTCTGTCTCTCAGTGCGTTATTAGCAGGGCTTGTTTGTTCTTAGCATGGAGGTATCCAATAGGTAAGTGAGACTGAGACTTCGCTGTGCTAAATACATTAAAATACACCTGAAAGACAGCGGGCGCCTAGGGGCTTGCCATCTTGAGTCTCCTCACGCGCCGCGGATCAGCAGAGCATCAGGACGCGGATTTCCTCAGCGCTGACTTAATTATTAGTGCAGGTTCTGTGCCTTGTTTTGAAGGTAGCTGCGCCGTCAAGGAGGGTCTGGATTTGCAGCGCGCTTCATTTTGGAGAGGGCTCTCTTTCACAAAAGGACAAGATTGCTGCCCGCAGCTGAATGCGATGGTTGATGTAGGTCCTTATCAACGTTTACCTTTTTTTTTTTTAACGTCATGTTTTGAAGTAACATACCCAGAATGTAAAAAAGAAAAATTATGGTGAATTTTAACTTGAGAAAAAACTCATTAAAATGGTGAAGGACATAGGTGATTACTTAATGCATGCCAATAGCTTGCTGGTTTTGCATTAGTTTCCCAAACAGGTATTATTAGAACAATGTAAAAAATCCTACATCAAAGAATTCTGCCTGCTACAAACATGACAGCAGAAATTTTAAGACCCATTTTTTAATCGACAACCTAAAGTTCTCAAGTGCTATTTACAGAAATTTAGCGATCCAAAGATACTCTTGCCTCTGAAACATTTCGCATCATGTATGATTTTGTGTGCTTGCAGCTATCTGTGAGTGTTGCAAATTTTTTAAGTGGTAAATCTGGTTTAAAATGTCCAAACCACAAACCCTGAAGCACCACTGTGTCACTAAATCTATGTTTTGTACCACCAATACTTCTGTAATATTTTGTAAATTTTTCTCACAATTTAGAAGGGCAATTGCAGTCACGGAGAAGAAGAAACTAAGTGTTTCGGCAACCGACTAGGACAGGACACATTTAGGCCAACAGGGAAAGTGAAAAAAATAAAGCGGGTTGACTGGCTGGTTCCAGCTATTTCACTGCTGACCTTTTTAGCGTCGCTTAACCTTCCACCGTTGTCACAGTATTTCACAGCCGACGCTACAGCAAGGCGAAGGACACAGACCTGTCCCCGAGTTACTGCTCCCCCAGACGGGGGGCTGCGGCGGGGGGGCCAGCAGCCAGCCCCCTTTCCCCGCCTGCCAGTAGCACCCCAGTTCACTTGGTTCCCGCGGCTCTCCTGTCTGCCAGAAACACAAACAAGAGTCGGACAGCTCTAGATTCAATTCCTTTCGTGCGTCAATTCTGCAATTATTTAATAACTATCGATCAGCTCTGGACAGTCTGAGGCACTGAGTTCAGCAGAGGAGACCACAATTCGCCCTGCTGGAGTTTTCTTACTGGTGGCGATGCACAAGGAGAAGCGTCGACTAAGTCCAGCTCCGTGCACGGTGCAAGACAGAGCTGGAGACGGGAGAGTCGTGTTAGTCCAGCATTTTACCCCAAAGCAGTATTTCCTACTAAACCAGACTAACGAAGAGCTGGCTGCTGTGATTTCTGGCATCTCGCTTGTTCGCAGCCCCCCATGGTACTTCTGCAAGGGCAGCACGGCGCCACGCGGCCACAGCCCCTAACCCTAACGAGCGCTCGAAGGAGGGCACACAAAATGCACGGCTCCTCTTTGCGGGCTGAACTGAAGAGCTCTGGAAGTTAAAGCAACTTGAAGCCACGCAGCTTTTCGTACAGTCGCATCTGAAAGGAGGCTCACACATACATGGTGAGCTCCAAACCTTCCTTGGCTCAGCACACCGATTCGCTCTTGCCGCGCGACGATGGAGGAACAACTCTCCGGTCACCAACACAGGCTCCTTGGTGCTATCTCGAGTCGTGATGGCCCCTCGTCCGCATCCCACACTCAGCTGCTGGGGGAAGGAAGGCTGCAGAGCAGATCCCATCACCATCCTCCGTGCAGGAGCAGTGACTCTCTTCAGATGTCTTAAAGCTAGGTGCAAATCCCACTTCCTGAAAAATAATCACCTTTTCCTTGGATGCTTACTCCCATCGCCTCATCCTCTGTGTTTGCAGCCCACCTTGGGAAGAACGGCGGACGAAGGGGGAAAGAAGGTACCACCACACTTCGAAGTGGTAGCTCTGCATCACATCACTTTGAGGCAGCGGTTAAAAAATGCCTGAAACTAAACTAATGTCATCAACTGCATTTTACCTTGCTGAAAATACCAACACATGCGCGTGTGGGTAATCTGTCACGCAATCTGACTTTTGAGAAGATCCCTAATTAAACGAGCAGCAACCCAAGTCTCCATGGAGAGGCAGTTATGTAAGGGACTTGACTTGCCATTAACTTCCACCGACCAAGGAAACCCAAAACTCCACGGAGGTGAGGCAGAGTAACGACGCATACAATTTTTATTTAGCAGATGAGAGACAAGCGTTACAAGGAGAAGTCCTCAGCAATTTCCTCCGCTGTCACTCATTTGCCAGCGTTGCTTTAACGGAGGAAAACTGGCCGCGTCGCAGAGCGCGCAGGGAACGGACCAAGCTTCCATCTCTTCCGAAGGAGATGCAGCTCCGCGTTGCAGCGTGCCTACGAGGACGTAGGAGAAGGAGCACCCGCCACGCCAGCTCCGGCAAAGCGCACCCACGCCAGCACCCCGGGGGGACGGGTGCCACGCGCCGGCCGGCAGCATCCCAGATGCAGGGCATGCTCGCCCCTCGCCATTTCGGAGGAGAGCGTGGGGCCGGCAGGGCATCCCCCCCCCCAGGGCTGCTCCGTGCAGAACCGCTGACGCCAGCTCTCTCGAGGTGGATGCTGAGGGTTATATAAATTAATAAAGGGGTTTATGTAATTTTCAGTTCAGTGAGCTGCAGCATTTGTCAAGTTAATTTGTTGTCCGGTTTTGACCCTGCGGTTCCACCTCCGCTTCTGTCTCCTTACAAATGAGGGCAGGCTTCCCACCGAAAACCAGAGCTCCTGCTGAGTGGGAGCGACGAGCTCACCGGACACAGCTATGACACTTTCATCACCATCTCTGTTAACAAAGAACCTGACAGCATTTCTAAGTGAATTCTAAAACCTAAAAATAACCCAGAAGACTTTCCATCCAGAAAGCTTTAAGTGGGCAAAGACGTCTGTCTTTCTCCCGGAACAGTTAATTTATCACATCCATGTTCACCCCTATAGCAAAACACAGAGTAGCACGGGATTCAGTGTGCCATAAGCTACCAGCTTAGCCTCTTTCCTACAGGTAAACTGGGAGCATTTTTTCTTGTCCTGCTTCTCCCCCACATTCATTTTCTTAACAATACAATAAAAATCACTCCTGCCAATTATAAGGAACATTTCTAGATTTGCTTTTCTGCTGGAGTTGGCAACCACCTACTTTGCCTAGCCATAATATTGGCCCTGCATGTATCTAATGAAACAGTTACGCCTATTCCAGTTATCCCTTCCCAACATCATGGGGATCTCTTCTCCCACTGAAGTTCATGGGAGTTACCTGGGAACTCCCATTATTAACCATATTACAATCATCATGTGCAAGTTCCTGTGTGTCAGTACAAACCTTTTGCTTAACTTCAGGCCGAATTCATTTCCCGTGTGAAAACCTGGAGTTAAGAAAATGCCATGCAGGGGTGACACATTTCTGGCTTTGCTGCCAAAAAGCCTTTTTACATAACCTGTCCCTATCCCACTGGTTTCCTATTCTCAAAGGCCTGTAGATATAAGCAATTTAAGTTCAGCAAAAATTCTTCAGACCAAGCACAGAATAAACTTGTTCAGAATACTATAAATCAAGACCCGCTAATAATAACCAGAAGAATTGTGAAATGAAGATAAACTGCGTTAGACCTCAAAGACAAAGCTGTCTGATTAGGCTACGCAGACTTTCACAATGACAAATGTATCTGATGCAAAATGAACACAGTTATTAGTCCAGAGACTGAAGATGACTCTTCCACTGGCAGTTACTGGAAACTGCCGTAGAACTTCAGAAAATTCACTCTGCAGTTTGCAGAGGTTGTAAAGCCCTACCTACTTACTCTGCAAGACTTACCAAAAGGACATAGATTAGAGAAAGATCAGGATAAAAGACCATGGGAAGTATTGTGTTCATTTTCCTGAGTGCATCTAGTTTCCTTAAGCAGACAAATTTTGCAGTGTATTTTGTAAAAATGAAATCTTACTAATTAGGAGACCATCACATTGCTGCACTCAATAAATCTTTACTGTACTGTAGCGACAGACTGCTTTATAAAACCTGTTGGACTTGAAGCTGTGCAGACTAGCGAGTACCCCACTCTGTAAAGGCAGTGCTCCCGAACCGCTGGGCTGCACCCAGAGCCTTCTGTATTTTCTGCGGGAGCAGATAAGCTGGTCTTTCTATGTGAAGAGAGAAAAGCTTGGTTACGTGACTTTACCGTCTCAGGACACCAGCTTAACTTGGACACCATTCAGCAATTACTCCAGGAGATACAGACCTGAAATCGTGATTTTATTAAAGAGCAAGCCTCCACCTTTGCTTTGATTCACCAGCATGGAGCTAGCTGTTCTCCCAGAAGTTAAGCTTTGTGGTTGGTGTTTTTTTCCATTAAAGTTCTACTTACTTGGCTTTCATGACTAAAATACTACTGAAAGATCAGAGCGCTGAGTATGTGCTGTTCTTGACTGACATCGTAGTAGTCCCCACGGGCTCTGACTGTGCTAGAGCCAGTGCAAGTAAAGCAAGGCACCAGCAAACCCACTCCCTAGCACCAGGAGATTAACCAATACAGAGGGAAGTCAGGGAACACCTCTGTGCACTGATAAACCTTCTTTTTTTCCTTTTGCTATCAGGCCACTGGATTGCTATAGCACCGAATATCTGCGTTACAACTGCTCCATAGGCTATTTTCAATAAAGTCTCATCTGTGCTTTGCATGCATGAGTAAGAGCTCCTGGGTGTGTCCAAGACCTCAGAGCTTGCAGCATTAGCTGTAGGCATCACAAGTCATTTGGTTCCTAAAACATTCTGTACTTAAAAGCAGCCTACACCAGAGCCCCCCCTCCCAGCCCTTCGCTGCTGCATTAGCGCACGTACACGCACCAAGTAACTGCTGGCTGCCCGGAACATTTTCTAAAGGTAAAGACAACCACCAAGCACTTATTCCTGAGTGGGAAAGGACGGAAAATAGTTACTCTGCTTTGCGGAAGTAACATCTATAAAGGCAAGAGTGCAACAGAAACTGCCAGGACCGTAAGGCAGGCGGGATGTGAAAGCATTGCGCCGTTTGCTGCAAGCATCCTATGCCAGCAGCTCATTCCTAACCACACAGTTATTTTACAGACTCCCAGCTCCCAGTTATAGACAGCAAATGCAAACTAAAGAATCTCCCTTTTTGGTGAAAAAGGTGTCTTTGGAGGTTGATTGCAGATTTCCTTGTTTGTTTTGACCAGATGAGCTAAGGAATCTGCTTCCAACACTGATTTGCACACAGCGGGAAGTGACTCGACTCAGTCCATTAGTTCTGGGCTCCAGCACAAGCAAAGGATTTCTCCACGTCACGCTGGTGCAGAATTTGTTTTTCCTTCCAGCATGACAGTGTGAGGTTACCTGAGGCTCCCTGAGAGCTAGGAAGATGAAAGCTCAGCTTCCTTTACATTGGAGAAGAGCAGGAAATTTAAAGGAGTGACTCTCCCCATGGAATGGGATTCCTGTCATTGCAGTTTAAGGTGACATTTAAACACTCAATTCCCACTTTGTCTTTTGCAAAAAACTTCACTCTAGAGCGTACACACAGTGGAAAAAGGAGGGTATTGATTACACAGACAGCATGAAGGAGGCCAAAAATGTTCCCTCTCCTCTCAAGAGAAGTTTGCATGAACACAAGAGGTGCTGCTGTATAGATCTAGTGCATGTTTTAACCATAACGACCAATTATAACTAGCCAGGACTCAGCCCCACGTTACACTTAATCAAATCTTACCACATACTGCTGCCCAGAAGATACAGCTGCTCTTCAGCCCATCTCTGGTCAGGTCTGAGCCAGACACCTCTATGGGACCAAACCCATTTTCACTGGCAGGCTGGTTTTCCATCAGATCAGCCACTTAATTCGACTCACCCCTCAGCTGCACGAGCCCTACGAAGCGGGGACCGGCAGAGCTGACCAGAACAGGTCGGGCCATTTTGGCAACAGCCCACAGGGAGGTTCCATTAAGCACAACGTGGAGTGCTACCCTCAGTCTGGTCAAATATTTCTTCCAGAAGTTGCCACAGAGGTCCAGTGAAGAGTAACGCTGCAGGTGCGGCGGCTGTCTGCTGCGGCAGCCGTACCAGAGACAAACTGCGTCTGTCGGTAGTTTGGTTTTCAGGGCAGAAAAATAAAAGACTGGGGAGTGGTAATACTATACTGGGAACAGTGGGCCACACATACAAGATTTTTTTAGTTCTCTTTGCCCAAGCTCTTCTGAAAATGCTAGCATGTTTTATCTTTTAAGTACCTAAAGAAATGTTCCTAATTAGGATGCAGCACAAATGGCATCAAATTATAAGCCTAAATCTGTATGTATATCAAACATTTGGATGTATCATTTCTCTGAGTGAAAGGAACAATCTGCAAAATTTGCCGCCTTAAACAAATCACCAATTGTTTTGTTCAGATGTGTGAAACACATTGCAGCAGGGTAGGAAAGGGGTAACACTCTCTGGAATAGCTGCACATAAAGCCCATTGTCCAAGACAGAAAGAGACTGTTTGCAAACAGGACACATGCAAAGTCAAAAGAATAAAATATAACGTATTCAATAATCTTTGTAGGCATATTTTGCCGTAATAAGGTTTTACTTTCCGTTTGGAAGAATACCGTACAAGCTAGTTGGTGTATGTTCATTAAAATCTACACCAGGCACAATTCTCCTTTAGGGAAACAAAATCCTTATTTAAAACACAGAAAGGAAGGACAGCAAGATCACAGGAGGACGGTGGTGGTCTGGAGTTTACTGTTATTTTAAATTCCAGTCTGCAATCTAACAGCTAGTTGTAAAAGTCTCTGAGCGTGTTGCAGTTGCTTGAACTTACTCATAGAAGTAGTCACATTAACTCACGCTACAAGGCTGTTTTGTTATACATTCCTCTATATTGCCCTGGGAAATACCTCAATGACCTAGTGCCCATGCAAACATTTAATAAGTTAACTTTTGCATGGTAGACACTGATATTTTTCTTAATTACAAGTCAAAGATCATTTAGTCATTTCCCCTCCCGTCTCCTTAACCTCCCCAAGTTTCCTGGATTTCATAAAAACATTTCCCTTGCTGACATGTTTTAATTATAAGCTTGAAGTTTTCCATTTCCCTACCTGTATTGTAGTGTTCCCACCTTCCAGAAGGGCAATGGCTAGCAGGATGCTCTCATGGAAGACTCTGTCACTGGTGGCATTCATGATGAGATCTATGACCAGGTTGGATGCACCTTCTTTATCCAGATGACACTGGACATCTGCCAAACTCATCTCACCTCGGCTCATCGAACTCGATCCAGAGCTTCCTCCTGTAAAGGTGATCACGAGAAACAGGCTGAGATTCAAACGCCGCCACCCTACGGTGATGGCACCTCTCGTCTGCTTTAAATTATTAACCTAGCCTGAATGGTGCGCACATGTTTATTAACAGCGACGAACTCGGCTCCTAGCATTTCTGCAAGGAAGAGTTTGTAACCTGAAGCACAGACTGGGCGTGTTGTAAGATGGGTACTTAACATCGCTTTAACGCGTGCAAGTCTGCAGGAGGTGGTGTCCTGAGGGAGGACAGCCTGGGCTGGCAACGGGAGACGTTATCGCCACCGCTGCCGTCATTAGCAGCAGAAAACGGAGGACGGCTGCTGTATTGGAAGAGGATTCTGCAAACAGCGTGGATTCAGGGATACAAAGAGAGGTAGAGGCTCTGCAGGACCAGCGAGGGGATGGAGAAAAGGCAAAACAAATTCCAGAGGATGGCAAAGCCAACACTATGCTTCCATGCAATTACAGAACCGTGAGCTTCATGGATAAACGGACCAAACAAGAGAAGCAAGCAAGAGTTTGTGGAAGTGGCAGGAAGAACGAGGACTGAAGCAAAAGGCTCTAGAAAGTAGAAGGACTAATGGAGGACTAACACAAGGACTAATGAAATACATATCAACTTCAGAAAATATGGGGGAAATAGGGTTTTTTCGTTTTTGTTTGTTTGTTTGTTTCTGATCAGGTCTCCTTTCAACAGGATTACCCACTGACTGTATTTTGAAGAGGCAAAACCCACTGAACTGTGTTTTGACAAAACATGCTTGGCATTACTGACTTTTTTAGCAATGGTCTCAAATTAAATAAACTGCACTTCATAACTGACTTCAAACCGAATTTTTGCTCATCCTACCCTGCAATCTCCCTGTAATACAATGAAATGTTTTTGTTTCAGATACGGTTAATCTGACATCCTTATGAACACATTTCCAAAATATTATTGCAAATCGGGTTTTCTAAGTACATGCATTCAAAGCAAAGTCACAAAATTCAAGCCAACCCAAGACAGTCTCTGGAAAGTATAGAAAGCTCTGGCTGCTCAATTTAAAGTACTTTCTCAGATGCACTCAGGATAACAAGAACAGCGCTCTCAGCCGCATGAGGAAAAAGCAGTTGACACGATTAGAGACAGGAGAGCGATGCTCCGCTCAGCCTAAAGCAGAATCCCTCAAGGAGAGTTAAAACACGCTGGGGTTTCTAAAGCCAAGAGTGACCTGCAAGCAGGACTTCTTCCCCGTCCATATGGATAGTTTCTTCTTTTTGGGGATATCATAGAACAGAACAGTAGGGGGCAAAAAAAACCCCCTATTTCACCTGTAAGATACGGATTTGTCAGGCAGAGACAGACACACAGCACCTGGCGGGGCAGATCACACGAACCGCCGGTGAGCAGGAGCGGGTCCTACCTCCTGCCCCGGCTTTGCTGGTGCCTCCGGCAGACAAGGGGCCGTTGCCGAAGGTGGTGAGGCTCTCGCGCCGTCCCGCCGGTCTCACGTTGCCATAGTAACGGTTGACCAAAACTTGCCTGAGTGCCTCACCCTTGATTCAAAGAGGATAATGAAAGCATGATGTGAGCTTAATGAATAAACAGACTACTAATATTCAGCAGCAAGGGGACTGATGTTATCGTTAGCCTACCTGCGGTGAGGGAGGGGGAACCGAAACCCTGGAGATTCGGAAAAATCCACCGAGCATCTCCCAGTGTGCTCGGGCAGGCTGGGACACCGGGGAGGGGGGGGGTGTGTGTGTCTCATGGGGCTTAAATTAAGATTACGGGTTCCCAGCACCAGAAACAGCTGCAGTTCAGTTTTTGTATAAAGCTTTCTAGACAGATTTTATTCTCAAAGATTTTTTTTTTTTTTAAATTAAGATCTACTGTCTCAATCTTAAGTGTAAAAAAACTTGCATCTGTACAGCACCAACACAAAATGAAGAGGCGGATTAGAGAAAGAGTAGCGTTAGAAATGGCTTTGCGAGTGAGCAATCCCATCTTCTCAAGCCTATTTTGCCATTTCGCCAATGTTAACAGGGACGCTCTCTTGCCTCCCCCCCGTCAGCGAGCGACGCGATCTAACGCTGCCAGCCGCCCGAGCGGAAACCCCAGCGATCCCCGCTGCGGCCCAGCTCTTTGTTCCCCGTGTCCCTGCTGGCGGCCGCCCAAGCCGCCCAGTCACGCCAGCAGTCAGCATCCCAGCACATGAGCCCGCGGACACCGCGGGGCACCGGTCCTCAGATAACCCCGACGTGCCGGCCCCGCAGCCCCGGGAGCTCCCGGCACGTCCCCGCAGAGCCTGAGACAGTGTTTGAGAGAGGGGAGGAAGAGGGTTTTCTGGGGATTCCAAAAAACAAAACGAAACAAACAACCAAAAATATTGATCTAGCCAAGAATAATGCCACATTAAAAAATCTGTCAGGATGAACTAAATTATCTGCGTCTCCATTCACAAAGCAAGTGCTTGACACTGATTTTCAGTTGCACTTCAAATGAAATTAGTTGTCTGACTACAGATTCGAAATGTCATTAACTACCAGGTTTAATAACATTAGCTGTCATGCAAGTGAAACCTTACTTTTTAAACTTTCACAAGAGGCCTTTTAAACACAAATAAATGGAATAATGTAAATGTGCATTAATTGGCTCATACAAAACTCCAGCACTGCCACAGCCATGCTGCTTTTGATACAAAGCTGGCAGTCACAAAAGGTAGCTCAGAGAAATGCTTAGAGAAATCCTTATACCCCAATGCACTGGCAAGACAAAAACCTGTCTGGAAATCAACTGTCCTTTACCAAATTTCAGACGTGACTTCCAAACGGAGAAGCCCAACACCTGCCTGCAGCTGGTCAGGGATCGCTGCCCTCCCCGCAAGGCTGGTGCTAATGTCAGGGCTCCCACTGCTGCTTCTCACTACAATTTAGCAGATTAAAAATTGTTCCTATAGATTATTAGTGTGAAAGCTGCAGCAGAGGAGCTGCATTTTACAGAATCAGATGGGGACTGGGGAAGCAGCAGGGAGACAAGATGGAAAATAAACACAAAGAGAGCTTGCCAACCAGCTGCTTCCAAAGTCCCCCAAAAAAGAAAAAAAAAAGCAAGTTACTTTGGAAGCAACAGTAGAAGATGATGAGCACTTTTCCAAGGGACATACGCTTCCTATCACCGCTTGGGCCAAATAGTGAACATGTCGGAGAGGCAAGAGACTCAACTGAAAAGCTCAAGCAAATTCTTATCCCAGAGGAACTACTTTGACTGACAGCGACATGAGAGTGTTTAGTACATGATGTAGTGCCTTAACCATCTTTCTGTTCTCAGTCTGGCAGGTAAGGAAGGCTATATGACAGAACAAGGCCAAATCAGACAAAAAAAACCCTTAACTACATCTTCCTTCTACATGTGTACCGATTAGAAAGGCAACTTGATACCCATACAAGCCCTGTGCCAAAAATCAAGTTACAATGGAGTTCTCGCATTACCTTTTCCCTCTTCTGTTAAACTAACTGGCAGTCGTCATATGAACCGGCATTTAAAAACGGTAATTTTTACTACTTACTACAAAGCTAACACCACACATCCAACCCCAAGAACTCCACCTCCTCCTGAATTCGGGAGGGTAACTAAAGCTCCTGGAGTTGTCTCTAGACTTTCCTTCTGGTCCGCCGTGGAGCAGAAGGCAACTTCTACTCCATGGTCAAAATAGTTGGGGTGAGTGGAGAGACCTCACTGGGAGCTGCTGCTCCGAGGACAGACCTGCAGCCCCTCTGCTGTCTATAGGAGTAGTGTATCCAAAATGGGACAAGTAACCAGAAAATACAAGAGGGAACACGTATCGAGCATTTGTTGTTTCTAGTCTGAAAACGTGCTGATTCACGGTTTCCCAGGTTTGGCAATCAGCATTCATTAGCATTTTGAATTCTAACTGGGAAGAAAAACTTTGTTTCCTACAAAATTATTCAAACCCACTGTGTTAGCCAACAAATATATGAGTATGCGATCAAAGTAGAGGGGAGAAAAAATAAGTGGCATTTAAGAAATGTTATAATTAATTCAGCTGCAATGCTTGGCTCCAGAACAGTTCTTTAACCATCATGCTACTGTTGTGCACCACTTTGATGCGTACAGTATGCAAACAAATATCAGATGTTTGGCGGCAATAAGAAAAATCAAATATGCTACCTAGATTAAAAAACCAACAGCATTCAGTTTCATCTGCATTCACCGTCAAGGTAAACTAACAGTAAGTAGTATACCAACATTATTGTACATGTATCAGTAAAGCAAGAGGCAATACACAATTCAGTTTAAGTGATCTCAAAACCCTGTTATAACTGTTAAAACAGAGAATCTTTAATAATATCTAAGAGTGAAGCAGTTACCAGTTGCTGCTATTCTGTTCCCAGCTACAAGAGCAGAAGAAATCGAGAAATGCATTAATGATGTTGATTTTGCTGCTTGGCTGTTTACGAAGGGGAAGGTGTGGCCAAAGCCGGCAAGCTCCACAAGCACTGATAAATGTCACTTCATAATCGTGTGATCAACACCAAAGGGGAGTGCTTTGAAAGCGTGATCAAACTAGACCAGGATCTGAGGTTTAATTCAGAGCAGCCAAGCACTTGCCCCTTCCATTTAGTCCAAGAGAAGGTGCTCCAGCACCCCATTTGGTAAGCATGGCTGACCATTTTCGATTTCCCAAGACACCAACAGCAAGCAGTTAACCACAGAAGCTTCTTACATGACTTACGCGTCACTGTTTAAAAGGAAAAGATAGAGGATTAGTTCTGAACGTGCTTGACTGCTGTACATACCCTTCTATGATCCTCCAGTTGCCTCTGTGGTAGACTTTGATCAAGCTCCTGCTGTGCATGCAGAAATTTCATTTTAAAGTAGAACAACACTAAAGAGACACTAACGACTTTGCACTCATGGAAAATATTAAGGGAAGTCACAGCTGAAAGCAAGGGGGGAGATGAGGAAGACTGACGGACAAGCTATCTAAACAGAACATCTGCCCTCAATTAGCTCTGGCAGTACTTAACCAGTCTGCTCTGCCACCCTCCAGCGGACCACCATGGCATGCACATATGCCAACACATTTCTCATGGATTTAAAGAAAACATATAGTCTATCTAATTTTACAGTTACCAGTAACACACAAGAGTTTTTAAGAACTCAAACCATGCATGCCCATGCATACATATACACAGATACACACACACATACAAACACCCCGTCCCACTATACACACACTTCTGGTGGAAGTGTAGGTACTTCATGATATCTGACCGTGGTCACTGAAGCTCTTCTGAGACTGCGGAGGGCCTCCGACAAAACCTCTGCGATGTCCTTTCAATGCCATGGACTTCAGAGGGGTTTCACTGATTTACTGAACAAAGTCTCTTGGCATGTGCACGTTTCCAAATCAAATCTCTCTTAGTTCAGATATTAAGTATCTAAAGTAAGCAAATTTTCAGGAACACAACTTCCACTTTGCAAAACTGAAGTAGGTTGAGTTTTTGCTGCTTTAAAGCATTCTGAAAATGTGTAGGAACAACCGCTCTATGCGGGGACCCATCTTAAACCAGGAGCCATCTCCCAAACATCTCAAAGTCATTCTATGACCACTCAGACTTTCAGTTTACATTTAAACAGTATTCCACAAAAACTACAAATACGAGGTCTACACTACCACAAATTGCATTTTTTCCTTCACGATTTCAAATATAGTCTTCATATTCATTTAGCTCAGAATATCTACACTGTCCTAGATTTAGACTTCCATGTGGTTTCAGTTAGGTTTGCACTGATACAGCACCCAGTTGTACAACCTACCAATGCCATCATCTGGATATTCCATTAATTATAAAGAATCTGAGATTTCATAAATTCTTATGTCTTCATTTCAGCAAACAATCCTTCTTATGAGAACTGATGCTGGGGTATGTCATAAAAGAAATGTGCCTACATATCCAATTCACCATAGAGCTAGGAACCTTGAAGATGTGAAGTGACCATTAACTGTTTCACTGGGGGATTTTAAATGAGTCACCTTGCTGCTCTGGGATTATGAAGCTTCCACGGACTTCTTCTGACACCTCCATTTCCTTATCAAAGTTTTTAAATATGTGAGACAAAGGGAAAACCAAATTCTGTATTAGGAGCCAGAGAAATGAAGTCTCACTTTGCTAATGCAGGGGGGATTTGAGAGGAGACTTTTCAAACACTGCCTCCCTTAAAAGCTAAAGGGAAACGCCTGAAAGACCTGCACTACCTTGGATTGGTTAAAATGCTTGTCCTTTGGGTTCCTTACTTTGTCCAGGAACATAGATTTGGGACTGATCTACATGCTTTTATATATTTTCAGACTATCATGCTGATGCTGCATTGGATTAAACCACTTCAACAAATCTACTTTTTCACTGTCTAGCACCACGCAGAAACACACATTTCACAGGGTTTTTACCAACAAGACACTCCACCGGGACTACTTCAAAACACCAATATTTGCCTGTTGTACAAATATAGGTGGATGACACACCTCTACAGAGCTTTCCGTTTCTGGAGGCTGCGGCAGCTAGTTGAAAGTAAAATGCAGAAAAATTAGTCATTCTTCAAGAATCTTCCATCCCAACAGAAATCTAGTGGTCAACACTTAGGGGAAGGGAGCTAGCAAAGCACTTGACTTCAGTTGAATCATCACAAATGAATTATAGCCATAATTACTGTTTACACCCTCCCACCCACCCACCATGCTCCTAAAAGGGCTACATTTTGAAAATTTAGCAGGTATCCTTTGAACATCCCAAACTACTTTGCATGAACACAGAGGCACAAACAAAAAGCTTTAGTTGCAGGTGCACACAGGCCTGCAACGCAGAAATGCACTTTTGGGCAGCCTGCTCGGACCGCGCACCCGGGATCTGCAACTCGCAGAGGGTGAAGGCAGCACACCCGTCCCCGGCGGAGAGGAGGAGGAGGAGGAGGGAGGAAGCCAGGGCTGCATGTCATAGAAAGGCAGCAGCCTTACAATGTTACTTTAAAAAAAAATGCTTTCAGTGGATTCTCATCTATAAACATACGTTTCGTGAGATAAAAGATACGTGATACAGCACCAAACACGAGCAATGAAGTAAGAGGCTTAACGGTGATGGCTTTTCAAATTTAAAATGCTGATCACCACATTGAAACAGATGAAGACGAGCAACTTTTATCTAGTAGAGCTTAGACATACAACAGAGACCCAAACATTCAAATGAAACCGCCTACTTAATCGTGGCTAAATTGATTTAACTTCTCAGGAACAGACACTAAGAAATAAGACGATACAGTAAGACCAATTTAAGTCAGCCACTCATCGTCCATGTCCGCCTAGGGCACACAAAACTAGACAGAAAAATCAAGCATCGGCTGGGAGAGCAACCATGGTATTTTAACCTAATATCTGCTGCAGCCTAGGAAATGCACAGCGAAGGGAGAGGAAGGCCATGAGACGCAGAAGTTGAAATACGGAGAGACTCCGCTTCCCAGGAAGGAGCCAGAGGAGCGAGCGCTTCCCCGGCAGTGCTCCGCGGGCAGGGGCTCCTTGGCCAGGAAGAACTGTTCTCTGTTCTTCTCCTAATGGACTTTCCTGCTGGCTAATTCACATGGCCTTTGGTACACAGTTTCCTTGCATTGTCACCACTCTTGGAAACTTCGCAAGCATGCAAACCATTTCTCTCCTGGTCAAATTGAAGCAGGGAGCATTTGAGCCAGAGGATCAAAAGTTAACAGGAAGAACCTCATTTATGCAGAAGAACACACAGTTCCCGCACAGCCCGCTTTGTACACCCTTGCTGCTCCGAGGCTGGACACTGGAAACGCCGTATCAAGTCATTAGGGAGTCTGGGCACATTGTTCTGATTGCAGACACCGTCTGCACAACTTGCTTCAGAGCAAAGCAAAAAATTCCTCCTTTCTTAAGTAGTCAACAGCAGCAAGGGAATTGTGCATATTCCCCTGTAAGGGAAATCAGGTACCTTCCTTCCAGGGAAGGGGAGGTTGAAGCTGGCAGGTCAAGTGGACGTGACTGCCACAAGATAACGTCCTGGACTTTGGATTCTGAATGAAGGCGTACTTACTCCCAGGCTTATACCAGGACCCCAAATTAACGAAACATACATGTACATTTTGGGGCTGAAAACCAGCACAGACGAAGAATCAGCAGGAAATTAGTTTGATCTTTCCAACTTAATTGGAGAAGGAAAAAGTACATATTCTAGCTAGCAAATTCCTATGCCTTCCCACTTGAGCGCAGACAGCATGTATAAATAGATCAGCATGTTAGAACCAGCCCCACAAACTCATCTGCAAGCAAAAGCTACTGCCCTTGGCAATGCTCAGATGGCTCATTCCAAGTAAGCACGGCCTTCAGCAATCCTTCAGTAAGAATATAAACTCCAAATACTGAAATTGATATTCTTTGAGTCAAAATGGGTTAAAGCTGTAGTTACCATACTGCACTTTGCACTATCCTCTGTGCTGCAACAGGAAAGTATCAGCTTATGCTTTACAAGAAGGATTGAATAGGGTGGGAGAATAGAGAGAAATAGTAGTTTTGCTAGATTTCTTGTGCCTCCATATACCTCTGCTCTCCACCTAGAAGAAAAGTGATAGTTTGGGGGCCAGGGCCAAGTTTGCAGAATACCGAGTGCCACGGACACAGTGGCCAGCTGTCAAACTGGCATGTCGTGGGTGGCAGGGTCAGAGAACAGTACAACGTTTTTCCTTTTTGCTAGCAGTAGCAAAAGTTCCCTTCAACTTGCTGTGCAAAACCCCCTCTTCCTTTGAAGTTTCCATTCCCACAAGGCTGGCAAATAAACCACTCATCATTAGCCGTAACAGGAGAATTACAATTTCTTTGACCTGTTGGTGACCGTAATGCTTCTAGCATCCATTTCCCCAACACAGACTACGTGCATTTCCCAGAACGGTCTTTATCTGACTCAACAGTGGATGTATCCACCTCAAAAACCACCAAAGCAAGTGACAGCTCAAGTGTGAACTCATTATATCTCAACTTATGAGATATGGAAGGGGTTTCAGTCCTTTTCCTTTATGGTTTTGAGGAAGGTATGAAAGTTTTATTTTCATTTGCTTTCACAATAATAATCAAGATGAAAGTTACCTAATCCTGTCTTTCATAGAAAATTCAAACAACTAGCACTGTGGATAAAAAAGTGGAAATGGTTCGAGGAAATGCAGAAAGACTTTCGTTCAGGTTTCAAGCCTCAGGATTGCTCTTCTCCAATTTTTTTTAAACTCAACTGTGTAGTAAACATCCAGAACACTGAGCACTGAAAAGGCTTGAAATGCATTTAAAAGGCAGGTGGAGACTCCAGTTCGCATAGACTGGGTCTCCTCCAGATAGTGCCTTCCACAAAACAGGATGGAAAAAATCTCATATTGTAATGTTAAAAATGGGTGGAAAATAATCTTACCAGAAAAACCTGCATGTTTGTGTGAGCACACACATATGAACGCTTTCAAAAACCTGATCCTCTTCTCTTCAGCCTCACTAAACTTTGGAATTTTGACAAAACAACAGACAAACCAGCACAATTACAAGCACAAACCTCCTCCGCTTCAGGCCATCTCCGAGTTCAAAGTTTGGATTGAGAGGTGACAAACCTCAGACTGCTTAACTTGCCCAGGCCGATGCCATTATCCAAACTACCACACATCTCCTTGAGGTCTTTTTCCAAACATCCCTTGAAATCGGATAGGAAGGTGACTCGCTGGTGCAAGGCAAAAGTAAACTGACACCTGCCCTGGGAGGTCTTCAAGATCAACACTGAGCTTTTTGAAGACCTTCGTCACACTGAATCGATTTGGCTCCGCTGAGAAGCAATGGCGAGAAACGAGATGCCCTGTGCTGTGCAGGAAGTCGGGTTAAATTACCGAGCGGTCCCTTCTGGTCCCGAAATCTGTGAATTCAGGAACTGACCCAACTCCATGCATATGGCATCTAATTATCGGGGTGGCAGGGGGAGAGATTTGGCTTAGAGAAGGAAATAAAAAGGGGAAAAACACAACTACAGAGTCAGTCAGCCAAATATCACATTAAGCTTTATAGCTAGGTTGTATATTTAGATGCAAAGAACTGGAGTGACGATCTCAGATACACATTATTCTGAAACCGCTGCCCTCCACCTCGGCTTTTGCATTACCACCTCCCATATCAGCTGGAGTTCCAGTGGGACTGGACATTTAGATAAAGTCCCGGAAGTCCCCTTCCACTTTTTCCTCCCTTTTCTGAATTTCTCCTCTTTTCTGTTTGAAATACATTCGGTATAGTTCTTACTTGAAAGGCACACAACAAAAGCACCACCTAGTCTGATTTATGACAACAGACTAGAGCACAAATTATGTTGCTGTCCTCCATAACTCTTCAATAATACCAGAGAACTCCACGTAGGTTACCTGCTTGCCAAGTCTCCTTTGTAAGGCCAATACTGTTACCTTGTAGAACCAAGAAAAAAATCTGGATAGGAAATTTCTAGCCTCTGCAGATGATATGTAGGTGTTTGTCAAAGATGCATTTGACTTGCTGTGGATAAGTTTCAGGGCAGAGGGAAATAATTGGGAACCAAGAGCACCGAACTGCTTTGACAAACTTCCCACGTTATAGTTCACTGTTGTAACAGACCTGCGTCAAATTTGCCAAGCGGTGTATTTTTAGTGATGGAGTATCTCACACCTGCATAAATTCAGAGGCAGCGGGAGATACGGAGCAGCACCTCGTCCTGGCATGGGTCCTCCGAGCCGAGCAGCTCTCCCAGCCCTTCCAGAAGACACGTAGGATTCACGGGGGGCAGAGGCAGTTCCCCGGCTCCCACCCGCGTGCGATGGAGCAGCAACCACCCGCTTACACCCCCTCGCCTCGCCGCTGCAGCGCACACCCGGGGGGGGACGTGGCTAAAGATTCCCCCCCCCCCGCCCCCAGCCTTATCTCAGTGAATTTGCTGAGACTTTGTGCACTGCCAGACGATGAGGTGGCAAATTTGGCATAAGGGCTGTCAGCGCCTGCACTGAAAGGTCACCGAGATCTGCCTACAGGAATGCTTTCCCTCATTTTCCAGAGTTTTCAGTTGAGAAAGCATGTTTTACTTGGGCTGGGGCTTTCCGGGAGTTAGAGACCTCAGCCTCCGATATGCCACTGACCTTCGATGGGAGTGCAATCACTTGCTTCTCTTTAAATCCTCAATCTTGCAGGTCTTCTACAATAACTGAATATAGTAAGAACTATCTTCACTCCACATTTTACATTAGCAGTTTTAATTAACTGGTAAGATGGTATAACTAGTTTGGGGTTTTTTTTTTGTTACAAGTAACTATAAGAAATGTTCCAGTCTCCTTTTCCAAAGAGCTCACCAATTCCAGTTCGTGCAATAAAAAACAGTCCAAAGATTGCAGGAATTTTGAAGGAAAAAAAAATATAAGGCAGCCCACAAAAATTTATGAGCGCCTGCATTTCCTCTGCTTGAGACATAACAAGTGAAGCACTGTCTAAGTGCAAAATACACAAGAGAAATGACTGTGGAGGAAGCTCCCTCTACAAAGAAAATAATTTGTTAGTGCATCTCTCCAGCACTTAAGAGGTTAAAACATTTTCCAACTCCAGTCAGAAGATGCATAAAATAGCACGTTTTGCACCTTATTCAGCCATTGTTGTTTTAATTTGTCATTGATAAAGAGCACTGAAAAGGTTAATTCAGTCAACCCCTTTGAAGCAGGATTTTCAGTTCCCTTTTTACCTACTTGAAACCTCAAGACCGAAGTGAAGAGGTGAAAAAAAAAAAAAAACCCAAACCAACCCAAAACTATATTGAGTGGGTCTGCAGGTGTATTTTGCTGGATACCGTTTTATCAGCTGTGTAAAGAAGAATCATTACTGCATATAAATAGAAAAACCCCAACAACAAAAAAACCCCCGGGGTTTTACTTAATTCAATTATTTAACTTCAAATCCTAAAAAGGACTAAATAATTACACGGGTAACTCCACGTGCTTATAGAGGTTTGCTGGATTTGGTCGTTTCAGTGTTTGCTGGCCCCTGCCCCAGCCCTCCCGGGGTGGGGGGAAGCAGCAGAGCACCCCCTCTTCACCCTGAAAAATAAAATACAGATTCAACGGTATGGGACCGACGGTCACGGGAAGCCTCAAGAGCCCCGCGGGCAGGGCAGCTACCGGCTCAGGGGCTGGCAGCCTGCGGCGGCTGTAAACATCTCCACCGCGTTTATTGGCAATTACTGCTGAAGGTCACACATCAGCAGCGGGCCCAAATTCCAGGAAAAAAAGCTGTTCTTATGTAACTGCTGCCTGAATGTTGGCAGGTGCCCAGCGGAGCAGCTCACTGCAATGTGGCTGGAAAGGGAGGGGGGGGGTGTTGGGGGGGGGGATAAAAGTAGGACATCTCCCAGCCACATTCAGCATCCTGAGCATGCCACCTGCAGGTCAGCACTAACACTTCTCTCCTTCCGAGTCCATAAAATATTAGCGCGTTTCTTCTAGGACGTATGCGTTTTAGTGCCCACGACTCGCGCTGCAGGTGGAAACTGGGCCACCGTGTCCCCAAACACCTGTCTGGACTGGGAAGAGTGGACTGGACGCAAACAGAAATGCCTCAGTGGGGAGGGAGCTGCGCTGCCTGAGCCGTCCTGGACCACAGGGAACCCACGGTGGAGCTCACCATCTCAACTTGTGTTGTGAAACACCATAAAATCTGCATTTGTATCATGCCTGGGCTTTTTAGTGGGTTGAGGGTTGAATTAAAAGCTGTTGTGTCTAATCACAACTGGGGTTGAGTTATCGCTGTTGTGTGAACCTCCGCTCCAAGAGACCAGCATACCAGCATAGTCAACAGCTCCATCAAGAACAGGATTACAGCAGTTCCAGCCCAGTAAGGAGTCGATCCAGGGAGGCTCAGCCCAAGGGCTTTTAGAGACAACGCACCACTGCCCTGCCTTAGAGGTTTCTACTTTATTACTTGAGACGCCTGCACAGAGCCAATGTTAAGTCCGCGGTATTTATATTTAGCTCTCCAGCTGGAGTCAGACCCCTTCAGCTCCCAACGCTCGCCTGGTGCTCTGGGAGAGCCCGCGGAGCCAGAGAAACAGGAGCCCCGCTGCAAACCAGAAGACAAGCTCTGAGCACACAGCTCCCCAAGGTCAGGAGAAAGCCAACACAACCCTGTTGCAAGCGAGGTGCAAATAAGGTGTAAAATGGTTTACAGCTTCCGATGGTTTTGGTTTTCTATCAAAACAAGTTGTGCTTTTCATCCATCCTTCCAAGATACTTTTTCTACTCTTTATTTTAATATCGGTCTTATGCAGCCCCTCTCCCAAAGGTCTGTGCACTTTTACAAGTTTACAGGCACCTGAATGCTTGGGAAATTCTGTAAGATGACTCTCATCCTCATTTCTGTCCCCAGAAGAAAAACCTTTTACACGAATCCTGCCACAACAGTGGATGCTGCAGAGTTCAAAAAAACCATCTACAAGAGCTTAAAGACACTGTCCCTATATTTCTGCCAGACCAGGTCATGCTCCTCAGACTACAGTAACAGATATTGAAAACAACCACCACGCTACATCGCTTCTCTTTGGAGAAACTACAGTTCTTTCCCATCCCTCCCTTCCAACAAAAATAGGAATTCCACATAAATCCCCAGCAGAAAGCAGGTGAACTAGGCCGATGGCGTTAAAGCGTCCTACCCCCCCCTTCACCTCCACGACCCTTCTCCAGCGCTGCAAAGAGAGCAGCAACCCCCCCGGCTCGGGCGGGCGTCTGCAAGGGTGCTGCCGGCCCCGCGCTCGGGTCGCAGCCCTCCATCCTTCCTCTTCCGCGGGGGATTTCCTACCAGCGAGGTGAATTCCAGCCTTATTCACCCACTTCAAAGGGCACTCCCTCTCTTCACTTGCAAAAACGTTAAGGGGGACTGGAACGTCGATTTTCTATCGCGACTTCCAGTAACAAACGCATGGACTTTCTGGCATTTTTAGTATCTTTTATCATTTGGAACCACTGCTCATTGAAATTACCGTGCAGTAAGCAACTAAGATAGAAATCAACCTATGTATACAATCACATACATACTATGAAATCATGCCTAAGACAGTTACTTTTAATAGAGTTTTACCCTGAGGGAATAAGGAGCATTTCAGCTAATCAGAAAAATTAAGTTGTGCATAGTTTGACAGAAAAGGAAGTTAATAATTTTACAAATAATGGAGATTTCGGTATTCTTTGCCCTAAATATTTACAGTTTCCAGGGTTGACAGGGGAAAAAAAAACCCAGGAAACCCCAGGATTTCCTTTGAGACTTGTCAGTATTTCAAGCCCCATCCGAATCCCTTTCTATAAGCAGCCAGTGCTCGTTGCTGATGGTTACAAACACACCTGCTCTGTGCATGCATTTGCTCCATTGAGGAGCAATAAAGTTCCTCCTTTGCAGCCTCCAGACCAAATCCTAAATTGCTCTGCACGCTCTGGCTAATTTATTGCAGGCAAAGACAGCACATTACAGCCAGAAACTGAAGGGGAAAGAGTTTCATATTATGACTTAATTTGCAATTAAACAATTCAAGTTTCTGTCTGAAGTTTCTCCAAGGTAAAATTTTTTACACACACACATATATATACACATATATATATACACACATGTGTATATATATATATAATGTGCTATTCTGCGAAGGTGTAGCACCACGTAATCTAAGGGGTCTAGCGCCTGACAAACACTCATGTGCTACAGCTTAACTTCTCAAAATCAGAGCACGCTGCTGGTGCGTACTCCTCAGGTAAGAGGCGGGGGAAAAAATCTCGGTTTGTAAAAAAGAGAAGGAGAAAATACCCAGAGGTTAGACATCCCAGCACCTCTGTAACTACGTCATACTGCAGTTTGGTGTGAGGCTTGGAGACGCACCCGCGATGTCTCGTACCAGCACAGCACAGGTCAGAGGCGACAGCACCGCAGTAAATGGACTTGTGCCACCTGAAACGCCGTCCTTCAGACCAAAAATCAGACTCTCGCTCTCCGCGTACACCCCACCCGTCAGCTATCTTCTGCGCGCGTTACGGGGAAGGGCACGCTAAGAGGAGAAAATTTCCACTGACAAACAGAAGGGTGAATACTCCAAGCAGCCCTGGGTGAGGATTTTCTGATAAAGAGCTTTTCATTAAAGCTGAAACTGCTGATGGGAGAGACTTGTGAATTTTTTTCTTAGGAAAGGTACCTCAGACCCTGGCTGGACCTTCTGCTCCAGCCTGGAGAGGGGACCCCAGCGCGCGTCGGGGTGACGGTGACAGTACCGACCTGCAGCACGGCAGGGGCCTGAGCATCCCAACCAGAGGCTGGGTTAAACCAAAAAAAGCCACAGCTCTGGTTTGCTCTGGTGGGGAATTCTGCTTCTCCCCTCCCCTAAAAGCCCTGCTGAACAGAAAAGACCCTCCAACCCAACCCTGGGCGATGTGTACACTTTTTGGTCTACTTTTGTGACAAACAGTTTGCATTTCAAATGCATTTCAACAGGCAAGGTCCCCAAATATTGCTTGGTTTTCAGAATGAAGTTTACCCAGTGAATTCAGCTGATCGACATCAAAATTAACAAGTCCTACAGAAAGTAATTTATGGCATATTTCATTATCTAATCTGCTGAATAAAGAGCACTAGCATTTTAAGCGTTTTAAGTGGTTGAATTTTGTTCCAAAGAAAAGGTTGGCTTGGGAGAGAAGGCAGGAAACAAAGCACAGAGAGGAAAATATTTCTTTTTTTCCTGGTATTTCAGTAAAATAAGGTGCCAGTCAATCACTTTCTCAGTATTATACATTTATGCAAAAAGAATCTCAAATTTAGCGCCCACACGTGGGTTTTTTTGAGCTGGATGAGGAAGTTGCAGCAGCAGAGACAGCTCAGCTCCCTCCCTCCACCCTGGGTGCCGGTGCCCGAACCAGACACACCGCTTTTAAAAGTCCTTAGAAAGCTTAATTTCAGTTAGCCTGAAAGTTCTCACTCAAATACAGCTTTTCCACCAGTAAAACAGCTACATGCAGCATAAACACAGCCTGGGCTGTCGCACTGCCAACTGAAGGCACGTTTTTGATGGTAGGAAGCTTTCCACACAGAAATAGCTTCAGAAGTCAGTAATTTTCATAGGGTTAACACCACACCGCTTTCGCGACACATCCAAAGGTTTTACGTGGCTTTACGTACCAAGCCTAAGAAGCTACAGGAAGGAGAGCGAGATGCTTTGATGAATTGCACAACTGTCCCCTTTTTCGGTAAAGCCAGCAGTCGTTCCTGCAGAAGGAGCCGGCCCTCCGCAGTGCCGCCTGCGCCGTGCCCCGGGACGGGAGTGATGGCTCTCGCTTGTCACCAAGGGGAGACACCTCATTCAGGGTCTTCCCCAGGTGGCTTTTGGCAGGTTCTTCCAGCTTGCGTGAACGCCATCAAACCTCAGTATTTAGTTTTTGCCGCAAGAGCCTGCTCACCTACATCACCTAAATGCTGATGTTTTAATGGTGCTTGCGGCAGTTGATCCTCCAAAGGCACTCAGGGCTGGTCCTAAGCTTCGTGGGATCTACTACGGCACCATAGATGATTGTAGGCTGCCAGAAATTGTAACTGCTTTTGGACTAATATTCCAAATAATGACATACGGAATTAGTTATGGTAACTATTCCCAGTGTAGACACACGGCAGACTGAAGAAACTCAACTGCTTCACTGAGACAGGCATACAAATCAGAAAGCTCAATGCTGAAGAGACAACAGGACAGATCACAGGGCTACTCATAAAACAAACACCATAGAAACAACACCGTAGAAAATAAGTAAAATTAAAACCTCAGCATTATCCAATTCAATGGTAATCTGCCGGAAAAGAAAGAAGGGGAAGAATTGAAAGCAAACATTAGTAAGAGAAATTACAAATAAGTCTCATGTTAGGATCTTATAAATCATTTAAACACTTAATGGGGCAATCCAACACTGCGAGTATTTTACAGTGGGCATGAGTAACATCTGCAAGCACCGGGATGCGGTGGGTTAGGGAACTGACTCTGCTGGAAGCACTGCACCAGGGAGCTTCGGAGGCAGGATGCGCCCTGGCTTTGTTCCTGTGCCAAGTGACAAACCACGCGGGCTGGCTGACTGAGATCCAAGAACTTCACCCTTGGGCATCAGAGTCCTCACCAGCATGAGCTGTAAGCAGCAGTAGGAGCGCAGAGGCTGCATTCCCAGTTTGGGAAGAGAAATGGAGTTCTAAAACGTAAGTCCTGCAGACCTGAAGCTAATCATCTGGTAGGCACCCAGGAAGACATCTATGAATGACATGTTTCAGCAAAGTAAAAAACTTGGGTCTAGCCTACACTGTCAATGTAGTAAAGTTTTCTGCCTATTAAATATACCACAGTATGCTACCCATCACTGAGCAAACCTGAGTGCGTGCCAAGATGAAGAGTCTTTAGCAATATGTAAAACTTCAAGCCTTCCCACAAGCTTCTGTACATCTGTGTTCTCACCATGGTTTTTACACGCTGCAGAGGGATCCCAGCTGTTTAATGAAGGCCTTTGCTATTGGGAGCGGACAACACTGCATTCTCATTACGCTTCCCACCTACAAAAGGGACAAGCTCACGGGCCAGGAGGGTGTGGCATATTCATTATTTGTGCTGGAAGATTAAGCACCAGAGGAGGAGCACAATCTTTTTAAAAATCAGACTGTTCCAGCTAGCACCACACGGTATTGCAGCAAAATCACACGCTATGCCAAAACTTCCATGGCGCTCTGCTGCTGAACACTCCTTTGAAGTGACTGCTGCCAATTCTGTGACCATCTGACCTACAAGCAATATTGCTTGTGTCATCAATATGCTGGTCACAAGAATAAGTTTTGCCACCTTTATGTACGTAGGGACTCCTGTATTTAGAATGGGTGCACAAGTTTTTTTTTTTAAATACTCCAGGATGATTTTAAAAACAAAAGGTATTGTCTTTTAAGTGGTGACTAAATACAGTTATATGAGTCACAAGGGAGAATAAATATGATTGCACTTCTCACGGCCAGACAGTAAAAGCTGTTCTACTACTAGCAGCCTATCTATAAGCAATCAGCTGCTTTTTCATATTTGGAAATCCACTGCACAGGCAAGCGTATTCTTGTCTGGCATTATGTAACTGATCTACTGTTTCAGAAATTAATGTATTTTCTACACTTTGAAGATTTTTAGAATGTTGTGGGGTTTTCCATGGCCTGAATTGTGCAAGTTATGTTAACTTTATTTTCTAGAAATACTGCTTCACCCGAGTATGCCAAATAAAGGCTAAGGAACTCCTGTAAAGGAATTTCCATTTAGAAAAATCTCCGAGTGGCATGTTGCATTTGAAAGAAAAAAACCCTCAAAGCTCTCACTTGGGTTTTGTTGGTGTACAGTATATATAGTATATATCATTCACCCTTTCCATTACTTAAAGTGACCCCACACAGTCTCTCTTGGCTGTTTTTAATAAGAGAAAGTACACCAATGTACTAACGAAGTGTAAAACTAAATCCATGGTTACACTTAATCTTTTACATCCCCAGCGCTGGGCAACAAGAAAAATCAGCACTCTGCAGTGGTTGAAGAGGATCACCTAGCCCAACTCCCTTTTGCAGGAGCAGACTAACACTTCTGCTACAACCAGTCCCCTTTCGGATGAGACTTGTACTGTATCGCAGATGTCTTGGCAAAGGGACCCTGAGGAGAGGACAGGTCTCCACAGGGCTTCACCTTGTGCTGTGACAACCCAGCACACGATCTGTCACTTCAGCAGAAAAGGACAACGTATGGAAAGTTAAGTTGAAACCTGCAGTGGCTGCCCTTTCCTACCTACCCTGCTCCCCTTATCATCTCACATATATATGCTTCTTTCTTGCAGTTGATTAGGGTACTCCCCCAAAGTCAATGAGTTTATTCAAAAATATGGCTACTGCAAAGTAAAAACAAAAAAAAAAAAAAAACCCACAACACCACCCCCCCCCAAA
>JAVJGG010000037.1:22563736-22607992 GCA_035590195.1 Aviceda cuculoides | reverse complement strand
GACCCCCCCGACTTGGGGAGGGGGGGAAAATTGGACCCTGGTGGGGTGCAAGGGGGGGATTAAGGCAGCTGGGGTGGGCCAAGAGCCCCCCAGGGGAGTCCCAAGGGGGTAAATGCAGCACCCAGGGGGTCCCAAACCCCCCAAGAGGAGCAAACTGGGGGACAGGGATGGGGTCCCAAGGAGAAACCAATGCATGGAGTGACTGGGGGGGGGGTGTCCTATCTGCCCTGCGCCCACACCCCCCCCCAAAACACCCTAAACCTAGGTAGGACAGCAAGTCTAGAGCAAAGCAGCAGCAGGAGCCAGGATGCGGGCTAGACCTCCGACAGCCCAGAGGCTGCGGCAACACGTGGGAAGAACGTTCCCTGACAGGGCAGGGAGCACAGCACCGGCCATCCCTACCCTTCGGGCATTTTCCTGGGAGTCTCCTGCTCGCTCACGGCACTGCTGCGCACTCGGCTGGGCGTGCTCGGGAAGCGGCCCACGCGCGCGCACGTGCGCACCCACAGGCGCGCAAACCTCCTCGCTCTGGCTGCTCTCCCTCCTCCGGGACCCCGCGCTCTGGCGTGCCGGCACCTGCCTCCGGCTGGACTGGCAAGAGAGCACCACGTTCTGCCTCCGCACCCTCGCTTCCAGCTAGGCTGGCCAAAGCAGAGGTCCTGCTGGCCCAGCTGGCCAGGCAGCCGAGCAATGCTCCGGGTTTCTCTGCCTTCAGAGCATCTCTCTCCCTGGCGGCTGCAGCTATAAAGAATTACTAGTAGTATAAAACTGTCTGACCTCTAAAGCCCTTGCCTTTTTGTGCTGTGAATCTAGCACTAAGCAACAACTTTAAATCCTGCCGCAAGCGAGAATTGGACATGAGGCACCATCTGCTGCCGGGCACAGGCTGGCAGCTGCAGCTAGCATCCTTCCACACCAGCGCTTCCCCCAGTGCCAGCTGCCAATTCTCAGTTGGTCATGAGCACGTTCACTGGGAGGGTATATTGCTCTGTACACCTACCCTGTGGCATGGTAGTAACCTACCTAGGTTGCTTAGAAATGCACGAGATAACTTAAGACTAGGATTTTGAGATTGACCGAAGGCATGTCTAGATATACAAGCATACGGGCATATACACACTCTTCTGATGCAGATAGAAAATAGGTCTGTACCTACAGAAAAACGTACTTCTCAACAAGACAAAGGAGTTGTATGTAGAAAAAGGAAAGAAAAACAAGCATGGGTGGGTTACAGACATTTTCTGTCTATATTTCACAACAGGATGATGACTCAAATGTCTATAAATTAAAATTAAACTACAGATATCCTCTAGTTGCAAGGTTATGTGATGAAGAGTCACCTAGACCCAGAAAGCAGGTAAAGAGGTTATATCCTTCACAAAAAGGTAACGAAATTCGATATTTTTACAGTGCCAGCAACTGCAGGAATTAGATTTAAACTTGCAAGTCTAAAGTAGAAAAGCAACAGAAACAAGCTTACCTTCCAAATTATATTTGAAGTTATTAGTTGACTAAAAATGTTTTGTTCCTGATCCAGTACAGAAGTGCTTACACATACAAAACACAGCTTGAAAGAGCGAGACTTTTATTTTCCTTTACTGAATAATAAAGACAGTGTTTAATGCAGAATGATGAACTGTAAATTACGTTACCTTTTCTCCATAGCCTCTATCTTTGGTCATCATTTCCCTGAGCGTCTGTAATACTTTAATACATAGTTTCTCCTCATTCTCCTCTAGCAGCTGTTTAGTATGCTTTATTAACCTGAAAATAACCAATCAATCACAGCTTGTTTTAGTACTAATATTGTAAAAATGGGGTAAGATATACATGCCCATCTTACTTAATTGGCTTAAGCCACAAACAGGTTTTATTATCATACCATTCATTATACAAGCATCTTGGGAACGTTCTCTCAGGAGCAATGTTTAACCAGCTACCGCGGGCTTCGGTGAAGCTGTGAAGGAAACTGCATCCCCCCCGTCAGGAGGGCAGCCAGATAAAACCCTCTGACTAGAGGCAGAAAGGAATCAGGGGAAGGGGCAGTGGGATTTAGGGCCTAATGGTCCTCCAGAACAAGCACTTAACAGTAACGAAGAAAACTATTCCGCATACTACTTTGTTAAAAACCGTATCGAGTCCTGGATAGTGCAACTGGAAATCCATCCCACCCAGCCTTTGTTACTTACTCAGGTACCTAGTTTCCATAAACCCTGTATATAATCCACCCCTCCAGGAGGTGATCCGAGAAGCTGGATTCTGCTCTGAATTGCCCTCTAAATGACCTTGTAATCTTTCCTTTTCCTTCCCTCTAAATGTGGGCAGCACCTGTGTTAGGTGATGCACATGGTAACAACTGATTCTGACATTCTTGCCCAGCAGTAAGTGCTACAAGATCAAGTACCTTACAAACATCACTAGGGTTGAAGGCGGATATCAAATAACAGGGATCAGCTCTAAATTTTTTACTCATTTATACTACTGTTCATGACACTTGTATCCTGCAGCAAATACAGAAATTTTTAAGCATTAGCTCTGAGAGCATATCAAGCAGTCTTTCCCCATCCCCAAGAGCATTTTTTTTTTCCCCTCCAAGGACAAATTGCATTTACTATCCCACTACATACTGTCCTTTACAAGTATTTCAAAGTATATCAAGTATTTACCAAGCTGGGCAAGAGGGCACTGCTCCATAAGGCATGCGAAAATTGGGAAAAAGCAAAACATAACAAACCCCCTCCCAACAACACAGACTTCAAGGCAACTTACTTGCAAATGAAACCTCCGCTTTCACATTTCCTCCTTGCATCTGTGTTCTCTGGGAAGAGCAGTTCAGGCCTGTGAAGCACATCTACTAGTACTGACAACTCTGCCTGGACAAGAGGACGTAGGCGATCCTCTAAAGCTGATACTATGTCCTAGAATATAACCATATCAAGATTTTAAACATTAAATAAATCTAAATTTATATGCAAATTAATTTTACGAACCGCACAAGAGGGACAGGACAGTTAGGCCTGTCCTGACTGGATAAACTAGATTAAAGACCTCAGAGTTTGGTCAGATAAAACTTTCAGTTTTATTGATTAATAGGTGTCTCAAAAAAGGGAGCCCTGATTTCCAGCAGTCCCCCAGATTACTTAGTTCCCCTACCCTGCCCATGTTTGTAGGTGCTCTTGTTGATACAGGAGAAAGAGAAAAATGCAGATTCATAGCTGCACTGAAACTTTGTGATAATGATCAGGCTATTTATGCTTACACAAACTGACAAAAGTACTACTGTTAAAATTATGCACCAAAAAAAAAAAAATTATTCCCCTTGTCCTCCATGTTTGGAAAGCTGTAGCTACCTTAAAAATGAAGCCACAGTTATCCTAATACTTAAACAAGCAGAAAATACTGAGATACCTATGAAGCCAGAGACAAAGTTTAATCGAATTGAAATGGACAAATAGACGGGACTGGATGAAGAGGGAGAAGCAATTTCAATGAGACTGGGTTGGGCCATGTTTTTACATTACTTAATAGAAGTTTACATAAAGTTAGTTAGAACTGTTTGCCAGAAAAAGCTTTTGACCAGAGAATGAATCTTCAAAGGTTAAAGGCCTTTAAATTCAAGATGATGAATTTCATATGGTATAAAAAAAGGCCTTATTGAACTGTCTACAGATCTGAACATAGCATACAGCTATAACACATCAGTCCCTATTTCTAACATGAAGCATTATGTTTAGATAGTCTTTTTAGCAAAAGCAGTATGGAAAAGCACACGCTTCATTTCAGGGAATGACTGCAGCTGCAACTGGTTCACAAGGAACCGATACCTCTATTTATTTCAAGCTCTGCAGTGGTTTCCAGGCAGGGCTGTGGCACCTTTCATTGTCTGAGAGTTTTGGTGTACAAGGAGCAGAGCACTGGAGGAGTTTGGAAGGCTGTGATGATGAAAAAGTCTTGTCTTACCAAAGAAATATTACTAATGGTGGAACAAGAATACTTCAAGTACCAGCATCTCCTAGGATGAGTACTTCTATACCCATTAGCTGTGCACATTCAATTACCTGTCCCAATACAATGGTTTACATTTGATCTTTTATACAGTATTACAGTATTATATTCAGCATCAGCCAACTTGATTCCCATGTGGCATTTGGACTAGTTAATTCCCAAATGTCTTCGTACTTAGTAAATTACTCCTTTTGTGTAGGCATGCAAGTAAGTGCTTATCAACAGAGGAAGGGGTACTGTGTAGTCACCTGTAATCTTTCAATTATGTTTCGATAATCCCTGGAGGCAGCGAGCACCGAATCTCTGCGGGCAGCATTCCTTGCAGTCATTCGCCAGTTCATTGCAGTCTTCTGTACAATGTTATGAGATTTCAGGAAGAGATTGTTGACCTGACTGTCCAAGTCTACAGGAATTGCAATTGCTCGGCTTTTTGCTGCAACAAGCAAAAGTCAGTAAGAATTGACTCCTTCAGCCCATGTATTACAATCAATGCAAAAAAAGACAACCTCTACTTGCAATTCCTTCTACAATCTCCTTCATGTGCTTTTTAAACAATGCAATGTTCGGTTCCCTCCGTAATGGGTCAGACCTCTGTGCTACATTAAGTTTAAAGGCTCTCACACCTCAGAGCTGTTTACTGTCTTCAAAGTGTGGGAGTAGGAATCTGTCCTTACACACACACTCCTAACAACTCATGCTAACACATATGTACACCTATCCAACAGAATTTGGCTTCAATATCCAGTACAAATTACTCTTCTTGCTACTAAAAGTGGAGCAAACTACTGGGAGGAGTGGCACAAAATTCTTTCCCTGCTGCAGATCAACAGGACTGCAGAGAGTTTTGAGGTTAAACAGAGAAAGCACTTCAGGTTACAGTGACAACACCTATTGCTCAACCATGACAATATATCCACATAACTCTGGCTTTGTACCATGCCTTGCTCCGAGTTATCTGCAAGTGGCACCTGTGGGAAGTAAACTGCACTTTCTTTTTGGAGGGATGGCATGTAAGCGGCAAATACTGGGCGACCATGGTTGCAGCAGTTAGTTCCGATTACATCCATCTCTTACCTACATCTGAGAGGACCCGAATGCAGCTTTCCACGGAAGCCTTTTGGCTTGGCATTAACCAGTTGCAATGGTACACTCTGAACACACCTTGCAGCAACTGCACAAACACAGGCTGGCGAGTCTAGAACACAAGGTTAAAGAAGACAAAAATAAAACTGATCCCACTATATTGAAACGTACGAACATCACCTTGAGGTAATACTGGTTACCAGCTTCAGTCATGACTCTCTGCATACCAGTCATTTTTAACTGGTCTGCATCCACTTGTTAGCCAATTTCATGATGTAGACAGCATATCTACCACACCATCAGCAACTGAATGGAAAGGGTGGGAATGAGTGGTGGAAGGGAAATATTAAATAGATAGCTTCTAAAGCATAAAGCCTCAGTAACTGAAGCTTGACTAAGCAAAGGAAATAAGCAGTCATCTTCATCTGTTTAATCAGAGTTATCAGCAAAACCTGGCATACAGAGTTTCTTCTTTTAGTGTTGACCAGTAGCTGACTCAAGAGTCCACGGGTAAATGGGACTTTGCTCTTGGCTGAACGACAGCACAGCTCCAAAGTTGAAAACTCATCATTTCAAGTATTATTAACTGGTATCTAATTTACTGAAGAAACCAGCTGTGTGTTTGTTATTTCGAACACAGGTAGTAGTTAGTGGTAAACACTACAGCCACAGATTGGCCAAAATTAAGGCGTGGTTTTCAGCCCTGTATTTCGCAAGGTGATCTTCCACTACAGATAGATAGGTGAGCTATTCCAACACACACACGCACATGAGGTCTGTTCTTTCATCTTTGCAACATCCCAACAATAGTGATCAAAACTCCCTGTTTGGTTTTGAACGGTAATTACTTAGTAGAACAATTCCTTTATTTTACCTGTAAAGAGTATTTTAAATATTTCAACTGAACTTATGTTGAGAGGTAATACCCCGTGTCCCTGTGCCTACTAGCTATATAACATTTCTATCAGCTAAGTGAACTACACCACAGTGCAAAGCCCACAAGACTTAGGAACCAGTGAAAAAATACCTCTTTTACTGTGGTCAAGATTAATGCCTGTTTGTAAGAAAAAAGTGGAGTTAGATGAAAAAGCCAAATCTATTACATAATTAAATCTATTAGATCAAATCATCAAGTAACACCATTATGAAACACATTATGAGATACAAAAGGAGAATCAAAATTCAAGAACCAAAAATTACTAAGAGGCAAATACCTATTACCCTTTCTAGAAATAAGCCAAACACCAAAAACATGGCAGACAGTAGTATTCTCCAAGGGCACTGAAAATACCTGCACATTTGGATTTAAGCCACCCACATATTCCTTTAAGTTCACGTTTAAAGACTTTTTGGTCTTAAAAAGCTTCAAAGACATTTCATTTGCCTAAACTAGGTCGATAAATCAAATAAGAAATCTACTCCATGTTCCACATGCCTCCAACTACACTTGCGAAGGAAAGCCTTGGGCAGCAGCACCCTTAGGAGGCAAACAGGCTAACTAGCACTTGTAAAAGAGGAAAAGTTTTGGACGGCTGTTCTTTGAAAAGACATATTTATGTTCTCCTAATTTGATATTATTTGAACTGCACGACAGACGTACAAGGTGTTCCTTGAGCAAGCAAGGCTGGTCCTGACTCAAAGGAGGTACAACTGAAGTCGAACAAGCCATAACATGAAAGGGCACGAGACAAGAAGAGGCTCGCAAGGGAAGGAACAAGATGACAAGGTGCAGCAGAAAAGACGGGGAGTGACTGAACCCAAAGGCAACCGCCACTCGCCCATGGAGACGGCGGCACCAGGTCAGGTCGCAGTGGCGGCAGGCTGCCCTGCGGCATCTCAGGCGGGAGGGAAAAATCCCACCCGGAGGAGCGATGTGCGCCAGCTAGGTGGTCCAACGGACTGTACTCCTCAGAGGGGAAAGTCCCTGGTTATGGGCAAGAGTCTCGACAGGCAGAAAAAGGGAGAGAAACGGAGCTTTTAACTTAGAGATGTAGAGGAAAGATCAATCTGGGGTAAGACAGAAAGACAGAGCTATCGACTGAGATGCTAAAAGAGAGGTGAAGTAAGTAACTTCATCCTGCTAGACAGAGGGAGAGATTGAGAAACTAAAGAAAAACTGCTGACATAAAATTAACAGATGGCTAAAATATGATGGTAAGGAAGTGTATTCAAATGCTGTACACTCAGAGATGACAATTAAAAGCATGAGAGCCAAGGTATACAGTACAGAGGGAAGAGAGAAGGGCAGTGCCCTGCGGGACAAGGCTAACTTGATCTCTGTCTCATTTCTTTTGATGAAGTTTTGACAAACTAGCATGGAGGCCGATACCGCAATAGCGGCTGACATCTTGAAGTCACACGAGGCGCAGATCAACTGCTGGACTGCTCAGACTTGCTTGAGTTAAGACAACCCTAATAAAGCTGCTAAGCCCAGACACAGCTGTTGCAGCTCTGTGCTCCCTCACAGGCAATGCCCCCAGTTTGGCAACTTAAAGAGTATTTGAGCCAATCTCGAACACAGCTCTGTTGCTTTCGGTGTGACTGTGCCCTTGTCTGAGTAAGGAGGGCTGTCTACGTCTCTGAGAAGCAGAGCTGTGTTGAATGCTAAACAGTTGGTAGATCAGGCTGGCCACTGGTCATCCAGACACGGGTTGAGTACACATCCTGACTCATGGAGGGCAGAGATACAGGCAGTCAGGAAGGCAAAAGCAGGAACATTATTGCTTATACTAAGCTGAAAGAAGTCTTTACCTGAAGCACAGTCACGCAGCAGTTTTATGTACACTTCCCTGCAGCACTGCAGTCACCCAGGCAGTGCACCATGATCCAAAGGTTTAGCACAGATTCTCTGACGAGGGACTGACACATCAAATTGCCAGATGCCCTTTATGGCCATTTTTGGGAACCAGATGCCTCCTAACTTGCTGCTAGTTGCATTCAATTACAAATCTGGGGTTTGCACTCTGAACAACTGCCTTTGGCACGATGAGGTTGCATCAAGTTACAACAACTACCACACTCAAACTTCTGGCAGACCTGCTAGGCACCTGACCACTCCACCCACACTCCTCCCAAAAAGCTTTTTTATGAATAAAAGAACGATGTTATCTTTGTGCTGCAATACAAATATTAGGGCAATGTCCTGACACTGCTTTTCTGCGGTGGAAATCTCTGCCTTCTGTCACTTCACAAATGTTCCAAGTTTCTCCTCCACATTTCCCCAACTTTTGAACAAGACAAAAAAAAAAATTTACTCAGCCTTATGAAACACACTAGAGCTTTTGGAATTTTTTTGTTTTTAAAGGAAATTAGAATCTTCCTATAAAAACATGCTTTCTTTAAACAATCACCTTTGCACCCTCTGTAGTGCAACACCCTCTCCTCCCATCTGGAAAGTCCACCACCAAACTTTATCTTCTTTCTTCATGGCACTCTGGAGAACTTGCTGCTGTGCTACTGCTTTACCACTGTTAGACAGCTGGCATGCCAAACTACCACTGAGCAAAATTGCTTGTTTGCTCTCTTATACCTGCCCACATCATCTTGTTCAACTGTACTCGGATCTAAGGCCATGAAGAGGACAACCAGAGCCCTTAGATGCAACTGCAATACAAAACATACAAAAAAATCCTTCATTCCCCTACCTGCAGTGTGATTTTTCTCACCCAAAACCTGGTAATGATATATAGAAACTCTCTCCAAGAGACCTGTGGGATCTCAGGGATAGTACAGAGTTGAATCTACTAACAAACTAGTGTGACACTTCAGCCTCTCTAGAAACACATCTGTACTGTACTCTGATCTATAAATCTTTCCACTTCTACAGCAAAAGAAACACACCCTGTTCATAAAGAACACATATCTGCTCACCCCTTACAAACACACGTGTTTCTTTTTAACCAGTAAATGGAACCAAAGTGGAATGAACATAATTGCATTGGCAGCATATTTTTACCTTTCTGTCTCTGTACGTTTTCCTACCTGCAAAGTAGTGCTCTGATCAGAGAATGGGGAACTGAAGAAAGTGGTGACTATACTCATCACTATTTCTGTAACGTACTTCTCCAATATGGAGTCAGCATGCTTTCTGTCGCTGGTGTTGTTACAAGCCTGCAAGACAATTCATTCCTAGGTCAGAAGCAGCTCAACCAAGGTAGATTAGTGTTACAGACTGGAATTCTTGATTTTGCACCGTTATAGTCACAGCAATTCCCTGCCACAATGATATTTATGACACTTGGCTCTCTGGATTTCCAACACACACAAAAGCAGAAGCCCAACACCATTACTGTTTTAATGTGTTGGCATATAGGATGTTTAGGAGGGAAGGGAAAAAAAAACAGAGTGCCTTAGAGGAAAGAAAGTAGTAGGATAGGGAGGACTGGGGTGTAATGCTTTCGTATGGGGAAATACTTGGAATCCCAGGCAAAAAGCCATATGGCCAAACAAATGCCAAGCTTGAAACAATTTGTCCTGACCTGCCAAAAATCATTGACTATTGCTCGGGAAGGAGCTCACTATCCTGGCCAAAATGAGCAAGCCAGGTGGCAGAACAGAAAAAGGCATTAGACAAAAGAGCAGGGTGTGGGGCTTTTCTGAGGTTTGTTGGTTTTTTTGGTTTGGTTGTTTTGGTTTTTTTTTCTTCTTTTTAAAAGGAAAATATTAATCTGTTCCATGGAATATGACTAATGAAATCCACAGGCATAAGGAAAAGAAGGCACATATAAATCTGAAGGAACACAGTATTCAGGGTACTTACTGCCTTGATGCACTGTTATGTCTTATTCTTACTGCTCTACACTAAATAGGTTCATTTAAGCTTTTTTAATTCAGTTCCTAGATGCAGAAATCATTACCCGACAGATGTCAACCAGGAAGTTCTCGAATAGCTTCCACATATGATTACTGGTGTAAATCTCTTTCATTTCTACTTCTGTGTCCACATAGCAATGATTCAAGAAGTTGATGTACGCAATTTTGACCTGGAAGTAGAGAAAAAAATTACCCTTAAAAAAATAAAAACCTGAATGGTATTATGAATGAATATATTGTCACATTGAAACTGCTACATAAATCATTTGTAATTCTACTTCTTCATTTTATTTAAGCACTGGTGAAATTTAATGCCATGAGTAGCAAGACATCATCCAATAAAAAGCACCAGGATTACTGTAGACAAAACGTCAGCATAATAATCATTTCCAGGTCTGCAGAACCATCTGTTCAAGGTTAGCAGCATACTCTATAAACCTCTCTGCCTCAAGAACCCTATAAAACAAGCAAGTACAGCATCACATCCCAATTTTAAGAGCAAGGAAACAAGTATAAAAGGATTTAACTTAGCTATCCAGATGCACTGGGGTTGCCGATAGCAGAACCAGGGAAGGAATCCAGTTTCTGAGCTCACAGCTTACTGTCCACCTGCACCATCACCCTTCCCAGACCAGACTCAGCAATATCAAATCTCTCTCACCCAAAGTCAGCACACTTCAAATACATATAGGCCAATGCCTCCAAACAGCCCTCACCTCAGGTATGCAATCCTCGTGGGTTACTACCCTAACAATGTCATCCAAAGGAAGAAGGGAGTTGCATTTTATTTCTGTGTACACATTTTTGCCTTCTGTGCACACAGCAAGCAGTTCTACTAAGTGGATGTGGTACATCAGTGGGCTGTTTTCATCCATCCGATCCCTCTCTGATCTCATCATTTGCACCAACGTCTGGAAGGAGGCTCTGTCATTGTAAAAGACTAGGACGTCTTCTCCCGCGTTCACCAGCTACCAAGAAAGAAAAATATTCCATCAGCAGATCAAAGCCCGCGCATCTCCCCGCAGCATCCTCCCCTAATCTGTGGGCTGACTGTTACAGTGCAAATCCCAATTAGCTATTCTTTAGACACTTAAAAGGAGTGCAGCCCACCAAGTCAGCTGGGCATTCCTCTTGTGCTGCCTTCATGGGACAGAGGGCTCGAGTATGACATTTTGTCTTAAAGAATTTACCACTTCTGAACTGCTGAAGAACTTCAAAGTCAGTCCAACTGACTGCTTAGACAGAAGTTGTGCCAAGAAGCTTGTGACTTTCCACTGTGCTTTTTTATTTCACATACATTGCCTCAGCTGACTTTTTAATACAGCTAGCTGCAGACATACCATTTTGGTCAGAGAAACGCCCCAGGGGCACGCTGGCTGGGAGGACTGCAGGGCTCAGTAATTCCGCCCTTCTGAACAAACATCATCAATTTTCCAAGGCTAGCGAGTGACACAGAAATCTCCAATGTGTGACTTAACATCAGCTTCATATTTGAGACCCGGATGGCTGCATTTTCAGAGCAGTTCAGACCTCCTGTAACTCCATGAAGGGAAGGAGAACGAGCCATCCGAGACCTGCTCCAGGCTGGACACTTCTGAGCACGCAGCTGGAGGGATCTGGGGCTGTCCTCCCGCAGGGTTTGTGGCAAACAGCCAAATAAAACACAGAAGGCAACCCCCAAGGCAACCTCCTTTTCTCAGCAGCTACTGAACCCCGTGGAAACCGACTGCTGAGCATCTTGCAAACTCAACTCCATGTTGAGAAGCTCACAAAACCATTTTTGAACTGAATGACAAAATATGGAAGACCTTCTAGTAAGATTGATACACAAAAGCTGGAGCTTAACAAATCTGATCCTTGGGCTCCCCCTGCTGAGGAGGCCAATAAAAATCCCATCAGACATGCAAATACACTGTCAAACGGATCACGTCCAATATCCAACTTAAAGGGATTTATTTACCCTTCTCTTAACCTCTCCCTTCTATCCTGATACCTCAATTTCCCAGTTACCTACACACCTAAATTTCTGAAGACCCTCAGACTTTTCCCCATTCAGCACTTAAGTTGCTGAATATGTAGGTCTTGGCAAGATAAGAAATACCCATCAAAATACTACCATGATAAAAGTTTCCTTCTGCATTAGTGATCTTGAAATTAAACTATTTCTCTTCTAGCCAATTTAGAGAAAGGTGCTCTTGCTTCATAAGCCCACTCATATGCTGCTCTGTAAGAAGCCTGGAAAGTAACTTGTAAGTATCATTAGTAACCAACCACTCATTACACCTATGAGTGAAGAGCTCAGAAAGCTTTTGGTCACAAAAAAGCCTGTGCTTTCTGGTAGCTGTATGCTCTTTTTGCATTGTGAGAGCTAACTGTCAGCTTCTTGGCAGTCCCAGAAGCGAGAGGATCAATTTGTCATTTTCACCAAATGGTATGTGAAAACTTCTGTTCAGACCTTGCAAATCTCTGCAGCTCTCACCTCAGCCATTACCATATCTTGGCATTTCTTAATGAATTTTCCTTCCGCCTTGACAATTGTCTGCAGGAACTTTATGTACTGAACATTTCTGCCATGTGTTTCGATACAGTGGACAAAGTGTTGAACGACGCGTTCATTAATCTCACTGCAAAGCTGGAAGTTGTTCATGAAAATGTGCTGCATTGTTACTGCTTCCAGAATCTAATGGAGGGGATGAAAGAAAGGAAGAAATTAGAAAATAAACGAACCAGCAAACCCACACAGAGCTCAGGATAAAGTCAGCACTCCTGCAGGGTGCAGGACTGAAAAAACCATTTCCGAGGACCTGATCTTTCAACACGACGGCTCGTATCTAAGCCTATTTTTCAGTCCACTTCAGCCTCTTGAACTTTCTACACTGAAATGGTCCTAAGCAAACATATCTTGCCAACTTTCGAGGCTTTAGAATGAAAATAAAATGTGACCCCTTCAACCAATCTTGCATCAGAACAGCCCCAGAGGCAATCCCCAAGGACAATCCATTCTCTTTTCTTGCTAGGAAAAAAAAAAAAAAAAAAAAAATCATGGCATGAGGTTATTCTTACCCCTGGGTTAAGGAACAGGTTTATGTGCTTGTGCAGCAATGCCTGGTTCTGTTGGTTCCCAGCACAAAAGTTCTGTAAAAACTCGTGTGCAAGCTTCATTATCTCCTGCATCCTCGTGTCTTCAGCCTGTGATTGCATGACAAATAAGATCGGGTTAAAAAGAATCTGAAGGTTCACTTTCAGGTGAGTACTGGATGAGCTGCAGCTCCAGCTCTGCAAGGGAACTGTCACGTCTCTCTCACACTCCAAAGAAAAACAAACCTCCACCCAGTTCACAGACATTAGGGATGAGTTTGGCCTGCTTCACAGTTTTAAAGATCATAAAAAATAAAGTCCATAATAGAAATTACAGTAGTTTATTCTCTAAAATTGCACACTCCATGGCCAAGCCTGCCAGCAACGTGCTTTAGTCACTTTTACACTTCTGAACATACCAGTACATTGGCCAAACCACACATCATCACCTTGGGGCTACACAGGGAAACTGCCATGTTCCACTGAAATGCATTTCAGCAGCGACAGATAGGTAGTTCATGGCAAAGAAGAGATGGAAAGTTATTATTGCAACAGTTGAGCCCAATTTGTATTTACTGGAATCTGCACACTACTTGCATGCTTCCAAGTACAGTTCAGGAATCAGTGCCTTTCCTCTGACATCAGTGTGGATTACCAGTCCACTGATGGTATAAAATGCAGTTTGGAAAATTGGTGTCTGCTTTTATTTTTAAGGAGTTTCATACATTTCCAAGCGTGAAACACCTTCCACACTGCCTGTCGAACATGTATTCACATGTATGGACAGAAAAGTGACAAGAGGTGTCGGAGGGTGTTTTTGCTGCTGAAATATGAAGCAACACAGCATGAGACTTAGCTTAACATTAATCAAAACTATTGTCTAGAATTACTGGTTCTCAGAAACCTGTAGAGTTTGGAACAGAGGACAGCAGAGTGACCGGGAAAATGTGAAGAGCTCCCTCACCTATGCGATGATAAGTACCTGTCACCTGTGACTAATGGGCAGCCAACACGAGGAACTTACAGCGCGCTTCACCAGCACAATGCGGTGCTGTGCGAGCTCAACCCAGTCGAAGTGGGCTTCAAACCGCACCGCTGACATTAATCGGCACTCTGCATGCCCATGAACGGCAGACCTCGCCTGGAGAGCCAGTTGCTATTTATTCATTTCTAAGGGGGCATTTGGGACTCTGTAACTGGGAGGGTCTAACTACTGGGCAGACCTGCTGATAGATCCCACGGGGACCAGGCACCCTCGTTTCCTTTAGTGCTCCCAGGGTGGCTGTCACACAGCTACCTCACGGCAGTAACGAGGGTCTGGTTTCCACCGGCACGGCTTAGCTCCAAGGCAGCGCACACCTCCCGTGAAAAGCTGAGAGTTGAGCCTTAGTCTTACTCTGAGCTGCGATGGACAAATACTTCTTCAGTGCACAGGGCACAACACTGTCTCTTCAGAGACCTCACACGAAGCTTGTGCGAGCTCCCCACGATTTTTGAAGCACGAATATCTCATAGACTATGAGGCTATATAAAATAGACTCTGTGAAACCAATATAAAGACAAAAGGTTCAGGAAGATTCTGAGGAGGTATTAAAAGCTCGTCAACATGACATGAAGCAAGGCAACAGCCGTACAGAAACCCAACCTTTTCGTAAGGGATCTGCAGCAGCTCCAGCACAACGGCATGAGCTCCCATGTTCCTCAGAAGTCGCTGCTGCTGCTTACGGCTTTTCCTGACCGAGGCGCTTTCCTGAACACAGAGCTTGCTGAGCCGCAGCAGGATCTGGAGAAGAGACTTGCTTTAGAGCTGAAATTCTGGGTTTTATTTCAGAGCATGCCAGGTGGCTCCCAGAGAGCAGCAACAGTGAAAAACGCATCTGCATGGACCAGAGCAGCTCCAGGCAGCAAGATCAGGTTTTGGGGTCTCGAGATGAGGAGCTAAGGCCAGGCTAAGGCCTGGTTGCTCCTGCAGCACCAGTAGAGGTGCAAAAGGACCAAGCTGGAAGCGAGAGCTGCTGGGAAACATAGGGGCAGAAGGCAGCGATGGTGCCTGCTGTCCCCTCGAGCTGCAGCCACCCCTGCCCTTGCCACCCCCCCAGGGACGCAGCGGCCAGCACAGCCTTGTGCCACGCGGCACAGGGAAGAGAAGCAGCTTATACTGGCCCGGGCACCACCCATGGCATCTCTTGACTAGGACTGGTCCTGCAGAATTCAGCCGTGGCAAGTGAACCCGGCATCGGGCTCCGCAGTATGGAGCCATGGAAAGAACATTAGCTCACACCACACCAGCGCCAATGTGTGCTCTTTGTCCGGTATTTTTTAAATTAAATTTCAATAGCACAGTGGGTTTGAGTGCAAAGTACTTGGGACAGGGCAAATTAAATAGTTTCTCCACTTGCTTCCTTCCTTCATAGCCTTTAACAATAAAAATATTGTGTTACCATTGAAACAGCAGCAAGATGTCGCATTTCTCACTACTTCATTCTTAAGGAAAGAATACACATGTCGTGCTTATTATATTCCTGGCTTCTCATTCAAGTTGGGATATGTTATTACTCAGCAAATAGTTTCCACAATGGAAGAGTGACTCAGACTTTCCTGGGTGCCTCCCTCTGCAGAGCTGTGTTACTCATTTACACTTCCATTTAACTACCAAGAAGCAAAGTTTTACCTCTTTTACTACACGGTAGTTGTAGCTGCTAGTACTTTCAGGCTTCTGGGACTTGCTGTGACCTTCCTGAGGATAAAATCAGACAATTTATTAGTAGCTTATACTACTGTCTTCTTGAAGGCTAAAATTACCATTCTAGGATAGCACCCTCTTTCTTCACGGAAAGGAGTGTCATCCTTCAGTTTTCTGACAGTCTCAGAAAAAAACATATAATTATCCTGTCAAGTCGCATTGACCTCTATAACATAAAATAAGGTGAGGGTGGGTTGATTTTAGAGACAGCAACCTCCTGTCCTTTCCTTTGCTTGTCACATTCTGTCTGTAATCAAGTCTCCCCCCCCAAAACTTCTTACTTTCCCTCCCTCTCTACTATTAAACTGTCATTGCACAGATATCACAAGATGCCTTACAGTACTATGCACAAGGAAAGCAACAAGTTAATTACTTCTACTTCCTTCCAACAATAAATGTTCATAACCCAGGGAATACTTGAATTCACTCACCCAGTCTTTTCTATAAGATTGGAAATTATATGGAGGCAAAAGGTGTTTAATTACTTCTAAGCCAGATGTGCATGCCAAGAAAGTCCCATATTATCAGGTACAGATAAAGCACTGTTCTCTTCTGTCATTTAATCACAGTGCCATGATTCAAAATGCATCACACCTGTACAGTTCATAGCTCTGCCCTTACATTATTTGAGGTACTTTTGACCATACAAAACCCATGCAATCTGTCAGTGCTGAAAGGACACAAGTCAGGAGCCAGAGCAAACCCAAACCAACTGCTCTGTTAGAGCCAAAAGATGACACTTCAGTGGCTGCTAATCCTAAGGAATTTCTACTTGAGACTAATTGTCACAAACTAGCTCAAGTTCTCCTCTTATTCTTGCCTTAATCTGAAAGCAATAGACAGGCTCATCAGGCTATGCAGTGTGCTGGAAAGATGCTTTTTGTCACATTTCTAGAAACAGTTACATCTTCATAAAATATTAACACATGAATTTGAGGAAACACAACCTAATTACCTCTTTTTTCTTATGTTCGTTTTCACCTTGCACTCCATCCATAGTCTCATCAGGACCTTGGCCTTTGTACACCCAAAGCTCCGATTTTTCCACAATAGACCTCAGCTGGTCCAAATCTTGTTTTATCTGCTTGTAGTTGTCAACATCTTGGCTGGTAACAAGCAGTTGAACCTTACATGAATGCAATCCATTAGTTGCACAAAAGGATTGTTTTTAGCTGCAATATATACATTCAGACGAGAAATGACACTCTTAATACACATATATACCTGCTTAAAAGCTTGAAGGACTTCTTGTCTCTGACTAAAGTGCCGGAAGAGTAGCTGAAGTGCTCCAGACACCAGAGGAGGATAATCATGCATTGTTAAATGCAACAAAACTCTGAGAAACGTTCTGCCACCATGATCATCTAAATCCAGTGGTGTATTCTCCTCACTGAAAACAAGAGTGTAGGAGTTAAACTAGCAGGTTCTTCAGACCAGTCGGTGGTGGCAGAAAACCTTTTTTTTACTTTTAAATAAGGGGGAAATTCATCAAATCAAGTGCTATCTTAAGACACACAGGGGTTTTTGGTGTACTGCTTAATAGGGAGGCTATTCCAGAATCTCATTAATCATTGTTCGCTCAGCTTACATTATCCAATGTACATTTTTTTGGGTCAAACTATGCCAAAATATTTGTCCCTATGTCAGTCTCAACCTATAGCTCAAATAGTTCTTGCCTATTCCTGCTATTAACCTTTCTCACTATTTGTGAAACAGAACCCTACCTCAGTATCCAGGTTGTAATGCTAATTACATCAAGCACTTGAAATCCTCCTCTTCCTTCTCTTTCCCTTGCACTTCTCTTCTGAGCATGAGAAACTCATGTTGTACTTTTTTTTCCTGTCAGTGCCCCCTGAATCATTTCTGTATTCTGCTTCCAACCGAGTCTGCATGCTTACATTAAAAATTCTAGTTATTAATTCTGTAAGTGAACCTCTCTCTCCCCTTCTGCCTTCATTTAAGAACTCAGTTATCTTAGGTTTACAGAAAAAAACTACAGCTCTGAGCAGCTTAAGGACAAGCTCAAGTATTTGGAGTCTGTCACTGACTAGTTGTCCTGTGATTTAAAAAAGGATATAAGTTGCTCTGGCAGTAAGGCAGGTATGGAAGGTACAGCTTGCTTTGTTCTGTCATGCATGTGCAGTTTAATGCTGCATTATATGAAAAATGGGCAGCTAAATATGTATCTATCTCAGTAAAAGTCCCGATCCTTGCCTACACAAACTTTTCCACCTAAGACTTCACTGCAACATTCAGATGTACTAATCCTCCAATTTGGCTTTCACCCACACAAGTGAAGCCCTCCCATGAAGATCTTTCTGGTTGAAGGATCCCTGTTGTCCCTTATTTGTGGCTTTTAAGCCAAATGGACACTACTTTGAGCTGTATCAAAGGCATTTCAGGAAAATGAAGCCTAGCTAACTGTGGCAGCTGCTTCCAACCTTTTCCCAGTCGCCACCTCACTTTCAGCTGCAATCCACACTCCTTGGGAGCCCTGAGGGCTGCAGCCTGGGAACTGCTGAGCTACCCCTCGATTAGCACTAGTGAAGAGATACTTTCCTTCCGCCAAAGATCCCCTCGGCTTGTTCTTCAATATGTTCAAAGTCTAGGGCTCCTGAAAGAAAAAAAAAAAAAGACAAATACGTTATGTCAGAGTGGTACCAAAGATGTTTTTGCAGCCTAAAAATATTCTAAACACCAAGTGGTGATGTAGGTGTAAGCAAGGGGGTCATAACAAGCTGAAAGGAATGCTGAGAGATTACTGAAGCAGCCTGCTAAGATAACATAAGACAATATATTAACCTGTTCTCAGCTCGCAAATTAAACTCCATAGTAATTTCAGCAACGGCCAGGCTTTTTCCTCCCTTGCCTATTTTTAGATTGCACCAGCATCATTCCAGGACACTGATAGGACCTGGTGCCATTCAGAGGGGCCATGCACAAAACCCACCAAACTTCAGCCTTGAGAAGTTCTAAAGTAATAAATTCCACAATGACAGCAAAACCCCTGTGGCTCAATAAACAAAAAGTTCTTTGCATTTTTCAGTATAGGGTATATATTATCACATGGGTAATGACCAATGTTCTGAAAAAAAAAAAGTTAAAACAGACTTGGAGCTCTCGATACTGCACAAAGATTTGCAAAGGGGAACGGAAAGAGAGCACAGGGATTTTGCATCCTTGCCGAAAATGTTTACCTACTTTCTTCCAAAGTTCAGCTCGCAGAAAGAGCTCTCGCTCTCCCGCCAGCCCAGTTTTGAAGGCCCTGGCACCCCTGGGGGCTGCCGGACAGGCAGCCCAAGAAAAAAGTAAACGCATCCCCTTTGAAGTGAGATCAAAAAGAAAGAGTCTCCTTCCTTTGAAGACTTCACATCTAAACCACATTCTCCTTATCCTCCTCCTTTGCATCTAGAGACACAGTCCCCAAACTGAGGAAGAAAAACTGTTTGATGTCTAATAAGCTCCACTTCTAAAGTCCAGTTATTCCTACATGGTACAGGTCCTAACTACAGGACACTTCTTCCCCTGGAAAGCAATATAGCAATTGACAACACCCCATTTACCCAGTCCACTAACTATCCTGCTTTCAATTAAGAACAACACTGGACATGACAAGCTCCTCAAAGGTTTACTTTCATACCCTTGTCTAACGCCACTGAGAAACAGACGCCTCCAGATGTCTTGCCTTCCTACAATACCTTTGGAAAAGAGAAATTTGGGTGGGTCAAGGCATCAGGCAGGGGGGAAGGGATGGAGGAAATCAGATTACTCTGAGGACCCTTTTCCTTCACCCAAAAACATTAATAGAAAAGATTTAATTTGAGGTTGATGACAGACCACATGTGATGGTTTATTTCAGGTTTTCTTCAAAGGATGAATTTCAGGCTCTCGGTTACACTTAATACACGGAAACAAGTAGGAGAGAGCACAAATAAATCCTGGGTTTTGTTTGGGGTACATGGAAATGACCCCTACTCATTATTCCTGCTGCTAGCAGGGTACTCTGCTTCAGTGGGACCACCCAGATTCCAAAGCAAGAACCTCAATCAATTATCCAATTAGCACCTGTAAGATTAAAGAGTCCTCCCTCACCCACACAAACTCATTCTTTGCAAAGTAACTAACCTGGTACATTAGCTGGCATTTCTTGATTACTGCTTCCAGTTGGCGATTCAGACATCTGGGCATTGCTTTCATCAAATTCATGTTTAAATATACAAAGCAGGCAGGAGATTCTGTAGTCCAATCTCACATTCAAAATAAACTAATGATACAGAAGTAGTAAAAATGTTGAAATAACTTGCCTATTCCAGCACATGTACAATTTACACATAATGCAGTGCTACCAACATGCAAGATCAACATAGTAAAGTTGTGGATTTGACTTGGAGAAGAGGTATGCAAATGTTTCCCCAGAAATCAGTAATTTCATTTAGTGATTTCAACAAGCACATGACATACACGCAGTAATAAATACTTGTAAGAGATTTTGGCAGAGTTTTGATCCCCCATTATTGCCTGATGCCCCCCCCACCCCCCGGGAAAGGAAAGCAGCATTTCTATCTCCACTCCGAATCCAGCAGGAATCTAAGAGGCCAGCACTGCTCTCCTCCTTTGCCGGCTCCCAGGGTGCCGTAGCAGAGGAAGCTGAAGGTGAGCTGCCACGAGCCAGGCTGCTGCCCCAAGTGCAGCATCACAGCCTGCTGCGGCCACACGACAGCTACCAGTTCGAGCTGGTGAAAGCTCCAGTGCAGCAGGGACCACCTTCTGGGTGGTCTTCCTCCCTTTTGAGGAAAGAAGTACAACGCAAAGAACACTTGCAGTTCTCTCCGGTTTAGGGGAAAATGCTTAATGCCAGTTTCAATAGACCACGGTAACAGGGGAAATACTGGCACACTAAAATATCCCATTGCACATGCCGGGCCATAGAAGTTCTGGTTTTAACTAAAATTAGCAACGGTGAAAGGAAGTGAATCAAGCCTCCCCTGCGTGCTGCATCTGCTGCTGAGGGGAAGGGCACAACCTCAAACCCAGCTACGTGCAGAGCCTCCCACGGGGGCACGGGGAAGGTACACCAGGGCTTTCCTGCTGCTTCACAGACTTTCGCCCACAAGGCTTTTGAAGCATTCTGGGCCCCGTGAACTTGCCCATGAAGCTACTGAACAAAAAAGGGACTCCCACGCTGAGGAAGGGAAGATGGATTTCAGTGCAGTAAGTTTGTAGCCACATCTAGATCAAGGCAGCGCTGCGGGAAAGGGAAAAACACTTTTCTCTCTGTGCCCCTAAGACTTAGGAGTGAACAAGTCAGAAAAGCCAGACAGAGATGGAAGAGACAGCGAGGCTGGCAAATGTGCACACACAAAAAACATTTCAGGCTGATGGCTGTTATGAGGAGTCTCAAGTATCTCCTCCTTCCTTGGGGCACTTAACAAGATGGCTCTATAGACTCAGAGAAATTACTAAAACAGTAAGGTGGAAAATGAACTCTCCACTTCAGCAAGTCAGATATTTACAAATCACTGGTAAATATGCAGATGTCTATTGCAAACTCGTTTTTATTAAATTGTTTCAGTAATGGCATAATATTGTCACATGCAAGTTGAGTGCTGCATGCCTGAAAAAGTCACCCTTGTAATGCTTTACCAGTTTAAAAAAGGCACATACGAGGCAGGAGCGAATTAAAAGGCAGCATGGCACTATATTAACGCTTAGATTAAAGACAGCACAAGATGCTACATTAATTTGCATTGCTAGTACCTGAAGTATTTCGATGATCTTGAGCTTTGTGTCCATTACCAGGATGTCCTCTTTCTCTGGTTCGCTCTGCTTGACGTTGCCCTCCGGAGCAGCAGCAAGCGGAGTCATGGGCAAGAACCCACCGCCTCTGAGCACCACCTGGGTCATCAGCTCACCGACTCCGTGGATTGATCTCATCACATTGCTCCCTTCAGAGAGGTAGGTAAACAGGTAAGGTTATGATGGTGTAACGGGACTGCATTAACGGGACAAGGACCTTCCACTTCCTATGAAGAGAAACTGTCTCAACATCAGACAAGGCCAGGTGGACACCTAAATCCCTGGAGCAGATGGAAGTCAACAGAAGCACTGCCGTACTTTGGGAACCCCCCTGCCCTCTCCCATCGTAGGCGTTACTTAACTTTACAAACAAGCCATGGACAGAAAGGAGTAGAAAATTTTGAACTCACATCGGCATTTTGAGATGAACTAGAAACTACCAAAGAACGATCTGTTCTGCCAATTATTTTTCAGCCTTACCTTTACTTTCCTCGCCTTTTGCCATCTTGGTAATAGGGAAGATGGTAGTGATGTGCACACAGTCTAATATAGCAAGGAGGATTTTGGTTAGTCTGAGGAGGTCACAGAAGTTGTAGAAACCAAAATATATCAGATTCCTGGCTAAGTTAACAACCTACCAAAATAACAATAAAAAGCCTGATTAATACTAAACATTTTTCTATCACAATCAAGTTGTCTTAACATAGTGAAAAGATCAAGAACCTAGCTGTGAGTCATATTCTTATCATAATACCTTGTAATTCCATAAGACTGTATAGTTCTACACTTTATCAAGTTCTACTTGCTCGCAAATACTGCAATGCCTGGAGTAACAGTCTGTACCTGCAATTAATATTCTATAACTACAAAATCATACCATATTTGTCTCATTATAGAAAAGATAAGATAGGTCAAGACTAGAGGGAATGCACAGATGCTTTTTATGGTTTTGTCTTACAAAAAGACAAAAAAAAAAAAAAAAAATCACACATCTACCGCTTACTGCTACCAAGTTACCAAGTTATAAAGTTTCCCCACAAGTCCTCCACATGCACTGCTTCAAGCTCTACACATAATAATTTCACATATAGTGCAAATATTTAACATAGCCCCATTATCTGAAGTATATTCTGTCAAATGCTTTTGGTTTTTTTTCTACAGAAACATCACATATTTTCTTAAATTAACTGTTATTTAGGTAATGCTACTGCATGAATTTGCTACATTTTATTTGCACAGACATACTATTTTAATAGGTCAGTAAGTCACAGGACACTGTATTGTTCTCTTCGTGAGTAATACTGTAAGCTCTAGAGACTATCTGCGCATGCAGACACAGTGTTTAGTTTTCAAGACTATTTATTCCAGTAAAGCTTGACCTTGCAATAACATTGAGAGCACAAGAAGTAAACAAGGCTGCTGCAAATCTAAGACATAAGCTCACATTCATTAATTGTATTTCAAGAACTATCATTGCAAACTCACGAACTTCAGTTGGGTTGCTTGCATGAGGAGAAAGGACTGCAGTGGAAAGGAGAAGCCTGCTGAGGCTCAGCAGTCACTAATTACTTGCCAAATCTACCTGGTGTTGAAAAAAGTACCAACATTCCACAAAAAAAAAAAAAAAAAAAAAAAGAAAAAAAAGAAAACATAAAATCAGAACTGGATAACTACCTCAAAAGTGAGCTTATTTTTCTCTTTATCAGAGAAAGGGAACCTCTGACACACCACATCTCTTAAATATTCCTCTACAAATTCCATTGTTTGTGCAAATCTCTCCTTAATTTCATCTTTGGAAGTTCCACTGCTATCATAGCTGAAGAGGAAAAAAAAACAAAACAAAAAACAAAACAAAACACAAAACTTAGCATGCAAATACACAGGGCTCTTTTCCCCTGACACAATTTTTCATTGGTTTGTCAAAATCTAAGAAGTTAAAGGCTGTTAAATAATTTATCCAAACGAGGGAGTCAGGAAGCTGACACCATAATTTCCTGGCTTTTGCTGTTTTATCCCATATGCTCATTTTGCACTATTTAAAAATCTCCGAGGAAAACAAAAAAAAGATAATTTTGTCCCAATAAATAAAAAAAGAAACCCTTATTATTTGAGTGGAAACAATGACAAGCTATGTACAGCATTAAGGAGAACGGATGTGGCCAAGACATGCTGACTGTGGATACTATTTTTCCTCCAAATAAAAGCAATATATATGCAAAGTAGACATTAATTTTTCTTAATATAAATTCTAGGTTTGTTTCTCAATATGTGCAGAAAGCATTTGAAAAAAAGACAATCCCCACCACCTTCCACTAACTGCTTTTGTTTTCCTGTTCCGTCACATATCACTGTTTAGCCTCTGCCAGACCTGAAGCCATTTGTTTTTCTATTTTGACATTTAAAGTTGAATATGATCTACTGTGTATCTCTCAGAAAAGAAAAATAGGCTAGCAAGGAGGGAAGGGAGGGAAAAACAAGAAACTACTAAACACCAGTACTAATACTGACAAGACTCAAATTCCTAACATTTAACACAAATTTTAAATGTTCATTTTCTCCAAATGAAAAAATTGAGTTCTGAACAGGTGAAGAACTACAAGTTTTACATTATTTGTGCTATTAAAGAGTTAATACAAGCCTACGGTCAAGAAATCACGTGTCCAGTTGAGCTGTGGTTTTATACAGGTTTTTCACCACTGTATCACAGTACTTTCCACTGGCGGTTAAGGAACATGACTCTGTCTCCAGCACATTCTTGCTTCAGCATCTTCCCCCTCGTTTTTGCTTTTGATTGTGCGAGCTACCGTATGGACAAGCTGCCCCGAAGAGTCTACGCTCTAATCAAATAAGGCAGGAGGAAAAATTAAACAGTCCTCCTTTGCTTTCACTCCCCAGGGCTGGGTCACTCGTCACATCACCCAAATCAGACACAGACCACCACGGCGATCACGGCGTGTTTTGGAGACAAACCCCTACTGCCTCAGAGCTTACATCATGCATACACAGGAAGGTCATCTTGTTCTCCGGAATGTCCTCTCCAGCAAACACTACAGGCAAATGAAACTACAGGGTTTGAATGTGTTATGGATTTTATTTTATTTTTTTCTTACTATTTTTAAACAGAAACAGTATAAATAATGCATGGGTTTAGGATTGATCTGGTTTTGTTTTAAAAATCAAGAGTGATGTAATTTCCTTTCCCACACCATTCCAGCAAGTACTTACTCATCGATAGCAATTTCAGAAGGTATTTCAGACCACAGACGAGCATACTTCACTGGTGTTACTTGTTCTTGGGGGTCACGATCAACATGCATATGCAGCATTAGCCGGCAGAAAGATGCTCTCAGATCATATGGCAAGTTTTCATCAGACATGCAACGGAGAATGAGGTCCACATCCAGCTGACCAGATATTTCATTTATGGCTAAGTACTGCCGATCAAGGCACATTCTAGCAAAGAGGTTTAGTTGGTATCTTCAGGGGGAAAAAATACATAAACAAACAGTTTACATTTTAATTTCCTGAAACATCCACTGGGTATAGTACCGATATGCTCTTATATGTATTAACAGAATGACTCTTATATTTTCCAGTAATATAGCTATACTTATTATGAAAAGAACAAAGTACTTATCAAACACTAGTAAAAGGTAACAGTGGAAAAATGGAATAAAAGGAGTCATCGTATTTCCCTGAGAGTTACATAGAATTAAGTAATGTTGTTTATGAAAGCTACAGAAAAATCCAAAGAATGGTTAAGGCAACTCAGCCTAAATAACGTAGAAGACCAAACACTTACTACTGATGCTGAAGCCACAGTTGTTCACTGAGGCAACAATGTAGATGGGCTACAGAATTGCTAAAAATCAGGTATCTGACTAAACAGTTACTGAGCTCTGCTCCTTCAGGCAAAGAATTGCTAGAGAAAAACTAAACTTAATTCCTAAGCTTTTCAGTCCATAAACTAAAAGCAAGCAACTGGCATTTAAGGCGTGCATATTAAGCACTGATAATTAGCCTCTAGTCATAAAGCACATGTCCAGCATTCATGAGCACTCATACAGGCTTGTGTTGAACAGTGTCAACTGTGAGGCTTCCTAAAGAAATGAACATTTAATTGTAAGCAGATGCCTTTTCACTCTCAGCACTTCTCACAGAAATTTGACCAAACTGTATCCTAAAACCTTGTTTTAAGCATGTTCACAAGTCTATAATGTAAACTAAAAATAATTAACGCTATCAATTCTACGTAAAAACAAGTGCAAGAAAATCTATTTTGAAAGCAGATACAATTTTTAAAAATATATACAAGAGGTGTCCTTTTGAGCTCAGCCCTCCAATAGGCTCAAAACCCCCATGTATTAGGAAGTCTGCTGCAACAACCATTTCAATAGAAGAGATAATGCAAAAATAAGATAGCCAGTAAAAATTAAAAAAAAAAAAAAAAATCTAGTTGTACTTTCTGCATCACCACAACTGAGTCTGTCAAACTACTCTCAGAAGTTTATAACCCAGACACAGGAATTTGGTCTGGGCTGAAACCTGATCTTACACTATGCCAAGAACTTGGTGTCTTGTCAAGTCATCTGGAAACATCACTTCATGTTAGAAACTGCTAAAAGCATAGCTTAAGCTGTACAAAAGAGCACTGCACATTAATCAAACCAAACTTGTGGCATTTTCATAACTTCACATATTGTCCTGCTGAGAACTACAGGACCACTAAAGGCTTTGAGCTTAGAAAGAAATTTTGAAGGCAGGGAGAACAGCAGTGACTTCTTTAAAATCAGAAGCAAAGCCATCTGCACACTGAAATCCTGTTCTTCCTGCAAGCAGTTGTTCACCCCAACTACCATCCAAACACAGGTAACCTGAACAGTTAACATACGGGCTCTCTCCTAACACCCACTTATGAGGAAACCAAGCAGAAATACAGGCGTTAAGTGCTGTGCAAATTCAATGCACTATAAGCCTCAACTACTATTTTTTTTTTTAATCAGTTTAAACTTGATTATCCTGATAACTGGACTTCTCACCACGAATAACTTTGTGCTTTTAGCTCTCACTTCAAAGAGACTTCATTCTCACTCTCTGACAGCTATTTTGTCCACGAAACCAGTATCCTTTCTCCCAAACCAACGACAGCCTATATTCCAAAGTCTTCCCCACTCAGCCTTGCTGAACCTTGCTAGCCGGCTACTGCGCGTGCTGTTAACCTGTAGTAGCTGAGTACGTCTCGATCTTCCTTCTGCCCTTCCTTAGCATCCTGAGCCAACTCTCTGATACTCTTACTGCGGATTTCCTTGTTACTGTCTCTCCAGAACAACCACACTTCTTCCTCATCTTCTCCAACTTCCAAGGCATTTTCTCCACTTGACACTTCTTCAAACTCAAATCGAGAGAGGACCAGCCTGCCAGAAGAAAGTTAGGTTAGATTACAAACTGCCAAGATCCATGCAGATCTTTTAGAACATTTCTTTTAAGACACTTGCTAAAAAAGACACTCGCTAAAATGTACTGGTGATATAGAAGTAACTAATTTTATGATCTCACCTGCATTCAGAAAACAAATGTTATTGCTCAACTCTGTGAAGTAAAAGCAGAATATCTTCCTCTTTCAGCAGTAGCATTTTACTACATAAAAACTTTGGGATTTATTATGAAAAGCATTAGGTTAGAATTAATTCAGATTATAAGCTTTCCGTTCAGCCTTAAAAAGACCAACATTTCAGCTCCATTCAATTGATGAAGATAAAGAAACAAGGAAGTTAAAGACACGACTAACTGGCTTTCAAGAACAACTTTATGGGAGAACCGATTCAAAGATCGTTCAACAGACTAGGAAAGGATTTGGTTAACAAAATTATCTAAAAATTGATTAGTTCTGTATCACATAAATGCCAAACGGATCAGAACTTCTTTCTGCTTACATGGCAAAATAAATAGAAACAAATCAGCTACTGAAACTAAAAAGGCTTTGAAGGCTTTTAGAAAAAAGATCATACATCTGAAAAAAAGGCAAATTAAATACACAAGGATCAGAACAAATAAGTGATGTAGCAAGTTGAAGTGCTGGGCGAAATAAATACAGTCTTCATGATTTCATGAAGAGAATTAAATGTGCAAGAATACTCCCATCCATTTGTGTTTTAAATACTACCTGACAAAGACCTGCTTCTGTTTTGCAGTATTTTGATAATTATTACCTATGCCCTATTCCACATATCGAATACACCCATCTTTATGAAGGACAATTGGGATTTGGTGCCTGCTATGATGCTTCAGCAACGGCAGGGCAATACTGAGAGCTGGAGACCAAAATCCCAACCGCAGAGGGAGAAACGGGTGAGCAGCGATGCATCAGCTTCTGCTTTGCTGCAAGCTAAGCTCAGTGGGCACGTGCCCAAGAAGCGCTCGCTCCCTTCAGACAGCTTATGGAGAGAGCCTGAAGCCCAGACGAGGATCAGGCCCACAGGACCCTGCACACTTTCCTGCAAAGTCTGTCTACTTTGATCAAACGTGAGATATCTGAAAGATTTCTCTGACTGCAGGACCGAGAATACATATGGCAGACGTCTGCTGCCATCAATACCCATTTACTGTGTATTTGAAGAGGACCCCACACATACTTAACTGCTTTCTCTAGTCGTGCCAGCAGTGCTCTCAGCTTTGAATCACCTTCCTTCTGTTTCACACTAGGAAAACCATCTTTAAAGGCATTAACTTACTTAGTTTCAATGAGAATGTCTGCATTTGCTGGATTCAGCACGGCTTTACAAATCAACTCCTGTGTCACTGGAATAGACTTGTTCATGGAAACGCACAGATCTGAGAGGTAATCCAAAAACCTGTTGGAAAACGCGAGCCAAAACGGTATCAATCCTTGTTGAGATCTAGACTGAAGCAATCTACATTTCAGAAAGAAAACATTCAGAACTCCATTTTAACATTGCAGAGCGAGACTGTTGCCCGAGGGGGAAGTTATGGCGAGTGCCAAAAAAGAAGTGAACTAGCTGTGCTTCCTTACTAGCAAGTTGGCAGGTACAGAACTTTCTCAGAAGGCTAAGAGGAAAAGGGTAATCATATACTCAAAAATGTAGAACTCACCTGGGCTCCCTATTTTTCCTCACGAGACTAACAAAAGTGTCAATCTCGGCAGCCGTGATGTGCTTCTCCAAGAGCTTGCGATTGTTATGAAGCAGTGCTGTGATAGTGTCCTCTGCCAAGACATCATAGCCAATTTGCTTCTGCATGAAGCCAAACTGCTTTGCAATGTATTCCTTCAAAACACAGGGGGAAGAAGGAAGGTGTTGCAATTAATTCTCAGATTTTAAGAAAGTGCTCAATAACAGAAAACAGTAAGATGTTTGTCAGTGTCAACATCCCAAGAAGCAAACTGGGTTAGATTCAAATTATTGTTCTTTTGAGAGAAAACAAGTTATGACAGATAATCTTAACACCTCCCTCCCTCCTGGGCTAGATACCACCAAGGCATTTATCCTTATCTCATACGAGTTTGTTTTTAATAAATGGCAACAAAAAGTGAACAGCCTTAATTCACAGGTCAACTTTCAATGGAGCTTGTAGTAAACAAGAGTGAAAAAAGTCTTACAATTCACCTGAACTTGACAGTTAGAAATTCCATTGTTTTCCTTAAACTCCCCTCAGAACTGGTACTAATTACACTGCATATAGTCTCTGATAGAGATGAAAAATGCCAGACAGAGTAAAACTGAGCAATCCCAAAATCTCTTGCTGACTGTACAATCACAGCACAGCAGTGTTTAATTAATGGGATGCAGCTTTTGTATTTTTTTTGGAGCACAGGATCAATGTTAATGCCATTGAAAGCTACAGACATATTTCAAACCTGATTCTTTCTGTAATCCTGCTGAGAGTGTCTCAGCACTCTGTAGCAAAGCCGGCATATGTGTCTGAAAGGAGCATGACGCTGGTCTCCAAGCTCCTCCAAGCGCAGCATCGGGCCGTCACCACTGTCTGTAAATGGTGCTTGCAACAACTTGAAAATCTATAGATTTATTAAAAAAACAAAGGTAAAATCCCATGAGACACTGCCTTCACCTGACTAAAATGAGTGTAAAAGCACTGTGTCAGTGTCTTTAAATTTCTAAAAGGAACCTTCGAAATACACTATAGTTACCAAGTTGCTTGGCCATAGAGTAGCCTGGACAGAAGACATTGTTGATCACCCTTTTTAAACACCATAATCCGTAATTTTTAATTCTAGCAATGGTACGCCTACAGTCCACTGCCAAGAGCCTGCTGAAAGCTAGAAACCCAAAGGATCTTTGGGTCCCAATAATTTGGCCAGGTTCTCTATTATTAGGTTCTCTTTTCTGACAACCCCTCTTTGTAGGCAGATTTTAGAGAAAAATACAGCCTACCTGCTTTAGAATATTCTGTTCTCTCATGAGTTTTTGCCGTTCTCTATTAGGTTTAGAAAATACCACTTCAAGGACATCTTGTCCAGAATTAGTTCCACCGGTAACAAAGTAGACTAAATCTTCCAGCAATTTGGTAACAGATCTAGAGAAAAGCCAGAAGTTGTTAATCCAAGACTACAAATTCTATCTGTTAAAAGAACAGTGTCTGTGTAAGTTTACATAGACTTCAAAATGCTAAGTGAAACAAGAACATCAATTAGAGACGGACTCAGATGCTGGATGAAGCACACAGGGTGGTACAGATCTTAAAATTAGGAACTTATGCTCCCTATTGCCATAGCCTTAGTGTCTAATAGCTAAACCACAGCAGCAGTAAGACAACAGTATCACTTTAGGGCAACTATCGGCTCTCCAAGTTCTATTTGGCAGTTCTTTAACTTGCCAGAAAAAAAAAAAAAAAAAAAAAAAAAAAAAATCGGTTGATAATCTTTCCCAAGGCCAAATAAAAGACACTGGCTATAGAAGAAGCACATGGGCCCTGGTTTTACCCAGTCGACTCTGTGCTGGTTTTGTGTGGCCATGTACTTTTCACGGATATTGTCAGAGGATTTGCAATAAGTCATATGTTCAGTCTTCACAAGATGGATTATAAATTCCCACACTCAATTTGCAAAGCCCGTCAAGAAAGGTATGCTGTGGATTATTCCTCCAAGTTCACAACAGTTCTCATGCTCTCATTTCACAGAGCGACAGGGAGGGCTTGACAGAATAGGCTTGAGAACCTCCACTCTGGACACGTCAACAATAAAACCATCAACTTTTTTTTGTTTAAGTCTCATCAAGGTGGAAACAAAATCCCTCTTCTGAAGACAGCTAATATAGATAAAATTTTCAAACAGTTACTGAGTAAAGGAAACAACATTATCTGAACCAAATTCTTGTTACCTTACCTTCTTTCATTCTGGGTTATTGTTCCCTTTTCCAATTTGCCTGCAATGGAACCTAAAACCTTACTCGCATCATTTGCAAAATCCAAGTCCCGAACCTCTGCAGGGGAAACTGGTACTATAGCAAAAGCTTCTTTGTCCTCTTTCACTGGAGAAGTACCGATCTGAAACCCAGAGAAGTTTTATCTTCAAACCAAAAGGCAGAAAACAAAGTAGCAATTCACATACTCAGTGAAAATTAAACAGAAGAAAAGCCATGCTCGTTAGACAGTATGAGAATACTGATGAAGTCAGACTTTGAAAACAGGACCCCTCTCTGCAAGATCAAAGCTGTTCCTAAATCCAGAGGAACATCAGGTGAGATTGCAAAATGTTGCTGTAAACAGTGGAAAAACATCCTCCTCATGATGACTGTTGCACAATAGAAATTGAACAGCGTAGCTAGTAAACTACCATGAAAACCTAGACTTTTAAGATAAAATATATTGCACAGGCACCATTCATTACTGTTACACTGCTTGCTGTTTGACAAACCCAGCAGTCTCAAGGGACTGGAACTTCTCCTGCCGACAACACTTCTGTCGAAGTGCAGGAATCAAAGGATGTGCTTCATAAAGTAACAGAACTTACTTTAAGCATCACAGGTTTCTCCTCTTCCTTATCAATAGGGATATTGGTACTGTGAACCCACGTGTTAGTGCAAAGGTGTCTAAGTCTGACGTAAGAGTTCCTGAAAGTCAAAAGTTTCAAAGCATGAGTCAGTTTCCCAGACTGGAAATCCTCACATTGTTCAAACTGCAAGATGTTGGCAGGAACAAGTGGAAAAAAAAAGTGTCATCTTTATCCATGCTGCATACCATAACAGGAATAAGTCTCTTCTTTCCTTATTTCATTCTATAAATTCACCTTCGGAAGTCTTCTTATATAACAAAATAGATTCTGCTGTAAAGCAGAACTACGTCTATATTTTGTTGCTGTAACTCAGCTGCTGCACAGTAACAAAGCCAGAGTCTTCAGGTCCTCACATTTCCATATGCTGTAGTGTACCTGAGCTGTCTGCTTCCTCCCTTACCTTTGTATTTTTCAGCCCATAACTCCCTGATATCTATTTCATATTTTCAAAACTGAATTTTTTGGCTCTTTGTATAGCTAGTCAATATTGTACAAGCATCAAAGGTCCACGAAGATACCCGAACATGAGACTAGTACACAACAATCTTCTCTAGCAGAAGTCCTATGGGGACAGTAGTTCCCCAGACTCTTTTCTCAGGTATTTCTGGCAATGACACTGTTTTTTCCATGTACCAGCTCTTTGATAAAACATGTCAAGCCAGAGTCAGTTGAGCATCTTAGTCTAGGATAAGAAACAGTCTCTCAGCTGCAGTACAACCTCCTCTCTCCACACAACCATGGCAGCCCAAAGGACAGAAGAGGCAGCCGGGATGGCTGCTTTTGGTGGCCACATTAACTTCTAACTTAAGAGTATCTGATGATTTAGAGAGTTGCTTAAGTAGATGGAACAAATATGCTGTGCTTTCTTGGTGGGAACAGACACCAAAGAGCCTGCATGCAGACTGTGTATCTTTGAAGGGTACAACATCTTTTGAAGGAGCAGGAGGTACCATAGGAATAGTAAAAGACACGTAAACAAAAGAAAATGAAGTGCTAAATACTTGATGTTACATCCTAGCTAACATGATACAGACAGGTCACAGAAGTGGCTTGATAGGACACCCAAGGCTTTTAGTCCCAGTTTGTTCACAGGCAAGGAAGTTACTTAATCTCAATTCTCCCCATCTGTGAAACGGTGTCCTGTTACATATAACTCAATTCTAAAGTACTAAAGCGAAGCTTCAGGCACTTGCTAAGTATTTCTGTATTATTTGAGGAAGAACCTTAATTCCAAAGGATGAAACAAAAATACTGGGAGATAGCTTTACCTTAAAAACAAGAATCATCAAACTCCAAAGCAGAAAGTCAGTTCTAACAGTAGGCTTAGCTGTACCTGGGGACAAGGCTGTCTCCTCCTCGCAAGGTGGTAGGGTCCAACTCAAATATGGAGGAGATATCATTTCCTTCAGGCACAGACACCAGGGAGTACGCCATCTTCTCCTGAGCATTGCGCAAGCCTCTCCGGGAGGCATCCTGCTCAGGGTCCAGCTGTGGAAGAAGTCCCATCGCACACAGTCAGACCGAGCCCTCCGGACCCACCCACCTAGTGCTAAGTAGATGTGTCCTGTAATTTGCAGACTTAACGCTGAACCACTCCAAGTACCAGTTAAGACAGCTGGGCTTTAGGACACTGGTAAAACTGACAAGTAGCTGCTCTTGCCAACCATTTCTTCACTTCCCCTGGTGTTAATAACTTCTGAGTATTTCTGGATCACAAGCACAGTAAATACTAGACCACAGAGGTTATGTCTTGCAGACAGTGCCAGAAGAGACTCAAAGTCCCCCAGCCATACACCCCACAGCGCGCTGGGAACTCTGGCTAGTTTTAGATGACCCACATCTGCTAAGATCCCAACCCCTGACACTACTAGCTTTTGAAAAGTATTCCACGTATTGCATTTATCACTCTAACAAAGTAATTATGTGAGCTGCAAATATAAAAATCAGCAACGCTATGTACCAACGATCTGGCTGGGAAATTATCAACTTCAGCAGCAAAAATGGGACTCGCATCTATCACAGACAAATTAAAATGATAATCAAGAAGTTAGATATCTTGCTGTTCACACTACAGCTTACAATGCACTCGAACACAATTATATGCTACGAAGGCCATGGCATCAGAAGTATCTTTATTTCCAAGGTGCTAGCAAATTACCAGCCTCCTTTAGCAAAGTAAAGATACTAACATCAACTGAATAAAACCCTGGATTTTCAGATAAAAGGACAACAGGGTAGGAAAGAATAAAGATAAACTGGGAAGAAGGAACAACAACTTCCTCTAAAACCTTTCCTAGGGAACTACCAGTTATCACTAGTCAATAAAAAAGTTGCTAACTGTCTCACACAACGCACAAGACAGCCGTCCATGCATAAACACCTAAATCCTAGACGTAATTTTCAAAGTGATCAAGCAACCAATTTATCAGCTTCTCTGTGATCATGGCACCAGTGGAAGGTAGGCACCCAAAGTAACCAGCACTCAAGTACCTGTCTTTCAAAGTCCTGGTGTAAGGCATTGCAATCCTGAAACATATGGAAAAGGTATCTAATGTTGCCTGTGCCTCAGGATACTCTGTAGTTAGCACATTTGTAGTCAATGAACCTGGCTGCAAAGTAGCGACATTTAAAGCCTGATTTTGCACATGGGAACAGACAGTTAGCTGTATGGAACAGAAGTACACATTGGGAGCGTGCCTTCAAGAGAAGAAGCAACTGTACACTCAACAGAGTCCATCTGGAGGCTTTACACCGGGAGAAATTCGCTCACTTGGAATGAATTCGCCAAATTTCAGCTGTCTCCTTCATCCCCACAGTAAGGCAGCTGCTCTGTATTCACAATTTGTACTTCAGGAGACAACTGGTCAGTTATTGAAACTGTGGCAAAGCTGAAAATGAGTAGTAAATCAGAAAGTAGGAAATAGGGCAATTTAGGGAGAACTAAAACTTCAACCCCAAAGTTGACAAAAGCAGTCCCCTTTAATGTTGTAAGGGTACTAGCTGGCATCTCACCCATGCCCATTTAAACCCCATTCTTGTACAGCTCGCTGAGGTATAAGGAGAAAATAACAACAAAACACAGAGCTGTGCAAAGAAACCTGCCATCTTGCAGACAGCTCACATTTGGATCAAGTTGGAGTTGATAAAGTTGGATAAAGCAGCCTACACCATCCTGTCACTAGTGAATGTTAAATGATACAGTAATTTTGTGTCAGAAATGAATTATGTGCTCCTGATCCTATTCTTTATGATCTATTTTTGCCACCTAGTGGTAAAAAGACAGCAGGGAAAAATCAGCGCAACTCTGAAGCCAGTGCATTATCGTTATTACTGCGCTTATCAGAAGGAGATATTACCATATCACCAGTAGGATGTATGTCTACATAAAAGACCTCAACACCGATTAACTTTCAAAAAGTTAAACCAACAAAATACTTCAATGTTGGATTCCCCCTGCCGCGCCCCCTGCCATACAATAGCTTTGTGGGGGTTTTTTGTTCATTTTTTCAGTATGTTTACTGAAGTCAAGCTGTCAGAAGATGAGTGTTTGCTGCCAAATACCAACAAGAACTAATCAGGATAACAGCTCAATATCTGGGGGCAAGGGTAACTGTTTTAATGGCCAGGTTATAATGACAAATCCTTTTAGGAGGAAAAATCCACCCTGCAGGATTTCAAAGCATCACGGTGCATTCATCTTTTAAAGACTGGAGGAGTAGTTCTTTTTCATATCCAAATAGAGCAAATCTTCCATAATACAGGATAAATGACCAAGAAAGCTGCATAAACCTACAATCAAATCCAACTAAAAAAAAAAAAAAAAAAATCCACAATGGAGAGTGCTGTTCCAGTTTTCTTTTCAACTACTGAAGCAATGCTCTTTCCCTTTGATACCAAAGAGAAGCTTCTATTAATACAAAGCATCAGCACACTCAATCTTTGACACAACAACATTTACCAAACACAACACAGACTTGCTTTCACAGGAAAATCAGAAGAATGGCACTGAAATAATTCTCACCCTGCCATTCTTGTTCTCTAGACCCTTTATCCTGGCTTTCCTGTGACAAGCTAAAACAAGAGAGGGAATTAATTTCTTAAATAAGGAGGTCAGACAACTGACTGGCACAGCACTACATGAACATCCCGTTAGGGACACTTAACGTCTGGTATCACCTTGAGCAACTTGCTTTTCAGACCTATTCAAGAGAGTGCTTCAAGGAAGCAAAGGTTTAAGAAATAGGAAGACAGAAAAAAAGATGCTACAAAGGGGGGAGGCGAGGGGGTCCAGGTAACGTATAAATTTGGTCCCAAGTGCATTGCTCTTCACTAAAGCCTAATCCAGTTTTCAATATCCACTTCTCTGGATAGGCCTTAAGAGCCATCAGATAATTCTCAGGTTTTTAGTTTATTCACTAGCAGCAAAACCTGGACCATCTATGCACTGGCCAGGTAAATACCTGGGCCTGTGTCAAGCCCTCTTCAATTAGGGGCAAGATTATACTCTTGCCTATACTTACTGAGGATTGACACTCCAGGTCATCTTCCTCATAGTCAGGGTTTACCTGATGAAACAGAATCACAGGCACGTCAAAACTCTAACAGAGCTGGAAGTGGGAAAAAACCTCAGCACAGTCTAAACTTACTTTGTAAAAAAAATGCACTCTACTGCTACAGCACTACCAGGCATGCAGAACAAAAATACTGTGCAAACCCATTCATTTCTAATCAGGCATCTGTCTGTCCATGAATTAAGCAGTTAAGTAATCTGCAAACACGCAGACAGATTTATCTTGTTCAGGATAATCACTAAAGGAGCAAGAAGGGTAGAGAGTTACCAAGTTTCAGTTTTTACGGTTTGTTTTGTTCTTTTGGTTTTTTTTTTTTTTTTTTTAATCCCAAGTGGAATTTCCAACTAGGAATTACTGGCTTGGCAGAAATCTTTTAGAACAAACACTATTCTAACCATGGGTCAGGTGAGCAATCTCCTCTGGTATATTTTTGCATAGTGTAAGACCATGTTTTTGTTTTGGCTGATTAGCAACCCCAAGATTTACTGGAAAAGCTCTACACTGGATCACTACTGAAAAGGATTTGGAAGTGTGCATGTGACAAAATGCTGCTGTTTTTCCAATCTGCTTATTAGAAGAATATAAAATGGGATATTTAATCTGAACTTCTCTTACTGAAGCTCTCAAGTCAATAGCATGGGCTGAGACAGCCCTTCTGCCCTGCTACGCACTCTTATATCCAGGACAGCTTTTACTTACAGAGGTTTGTGTATTGGCATGTTGATATATCCATGCTTTAAAGTAAATAGAAGTAGTTGTAATAAACATGTACAAGTGTTAAGCAGCAAAACTCACACGGTTATAACCCTTAGACTTATTTTCTTACTGTTTTTTTTTTAATGTCTTGAAATCTTATTTCAATGGGGGAAAGACGTCCACTATGGAGAGAGAAAAATTCTTATTTTGTGCTTGGACAGCTAAGTGTTATCTGCAGTTCTTATAAGACTGAAGCCTAACTGCACTTTCATTTTACAGTCAGTTCTACAATTCCGCTCAGAAATCAGTGATTCAAGAGAAGCTAACAATAGCTGAATTCATTTTCCTCCAAAGGCTCTCAGCCATTTACAATTTATTCATCTATTAATAAATCCAGCTTGATTCTACTGCCCAAATGACAGGATACTATTTAGTGTCTATTCTTTGCAAGAGAAGAGTTATTGCCTCCAGAATTCATACAAAAAGTGAAATAAGCTCAAGACTACCCCTGTACCGTCATATTCTTTCAAGTCTCTTTCACCTTGTTTTCTATGTTTAGCCATCTACTTTTGTACTAATACTAAGGACCCAAACACCACTCTCCTCCCCTCCCCGTGTCTATTTTTGGAGCAGAAAATGAAAGATTTTCAGAAGGTGCAAAAGGAAGAAAATACTGTGGAAGGAAAGGCAGAGTTCCTAAGCAAGCCCCAACACCTACCTCTGCTGCTAGGTAGTGTCCAGTAGCAAGGTGTTTGAACCTGAAAAGGCTATTCCAGTACCCCGCGCCACCACGACAAGGATCATGCTGCACCACCTACAAGGGAAGGGAAACCACAGTTACACCATACGTCAGTGACCTCCCTTTCAAACACAGCATTTATGGTATTTCACGTACAAGTAAGAGGAAACAGAACAAGGAGCTCCAGAAAAGATGAAACCACCTTTCGTATGTGAACACACAGTACAGTAAATACCTTGAGCTGGCTACAATTAGTTCACTTCAACAATTATGAATGATGGCAGGAAGATTATGGTGCAAGTTGGCAGAGAAGTAATTAAAGGAAGTGCTCTAGATGTGCATGTGTTGCTAGGTCTTGAAACAAACTTCCTAAAGAAATGCAACAAATTCTTTATCTTTTTGGTATACCTAATTTTTGACCTTCTTAAAGCAGATGAGGGAAGACACCTGGAAGTATTTCCAATGCAACGGTGTCATACAAAAGAATATGAAGACTGTTATATTTACTCTCTAACTTCTCTTGTGGCAAGCAGAGCCTCCAACATCAGATGATCTGTTACTTCATATCGGCTACTCTGTGGTTACACCTGCTTTCTTAGGGAAAACTCAGCATAGCTGACCTGTGCCTTTCAGGGGAGGATTACCTTACCTCTGTCTCGCATCTACCACCAGGTAACTGCATACACACAGACAGTTATCACAGAAGCTACTGATGTGTTGTAACATGTCGAAGTAATGTTAATTATAGGTAGGCTTTCAAATCAAATATGGGAGAAGCTATATATCAAAGCAGATAATTATGGAAAGAGAATATGAAAAACACCTATCCACCCTTACAATTAATTTTATAATTCTCACATGCAGTTCGCACAGCAAATGTTTAAAATCATAAAACAAGTCCAATAATACCAAAAGATTGAGTATATTTTAAGGAGCCAGTGATGGCCAAGGTGTTAGTCACTCTATCTAAAAGCCAAGTAAAGAAAAAAAAATAGTCCAAACAAGCAACGCACGGAGACTAGCAAAGGGTTGCAGTCTTCTGTCAAATGAGGATAGGCATAATCACATTATTCCACACCAAAAATAGAGTGTTCAGTACACTCAGCAGGACGGTTGAAATTATTAGCTGGTGCTAAACTTCAGTGACTGGAAAGAAAATGACTTCATAGATGCTTCTCGGTCCTCTTAATTGTCAAGAACCTGAATTTGAGAGCTATCTGCTGCACCATCAGAGATCAGAACTCCTCTTTAATTTTGCACAGAAAGCACAGTAAGTAAAGGAATTTTAAGATTAAACTTCAAACACCAGGAAGACTTTTACCTAAAAAAAGAAATCCAGGTACACTGTTTTTACACAGAAACAGTAATTGTTCCTACAAAGCCACCCCCAGCCTGAGTTACAATTCTTACCTCTACTTCCCACAGGGCTTTTGAACTGGTTGCAGATGTGGCCGACTGCCTCCCTGTCGTTCTCAGGAAGACATGCTGCTTCTTCCTGTGCTCATCGCAAGTCAGAAACTTCTCCTGTTCTGCATGAAACAGCCTCACCACATCCCCCTGCCAAAGCCCAGACAGCATGAGCAATACAGACAGTCCCCATCAGTGAACAAGTTACAAGCAAGTAGAGTTTTGAGTCTTACCCCTTTGAGAATATCATCTTTGTTATCACTCCATTTCATGAAGAGGACTATTTTCCAGCTTGTATTGCAATTCACAGAGTTGACCTAAAAAGAGAACTAAAACCATCAGCCCCAATGTCTAGTGCCTGCACAAGATACTGCCACGAACTACTGCCTTACTTTTTAGATACTTTTCAACAGAATATTGCAGTCCCTGTTGCATTATTCTAGAGAAGGGAAGTCCTTTCTGTGTTTACTCCAGAACAAGTAAACTACAGAGCTGACTTGCTAGCAAAGTCACTTGCTACACATCACTGTGCCACTACTTTTGATTTTTGAAGGAAAAAATCTTATTTTTTAGCCAACCAAGCAAAAGAGATCAAACTCAAACCTCTGCCCAGCACCCAAGAGATATGAGAAAAGTCTGCTAGCTCTTCTAAGTTGCTGATTAACAAGATAACCATTCCTAAACAATGCCACAGGTACCAACCAGCTTGATGATTTTCATAAACAAGTCCAAGCAGCTTAGCTGAAACATAGAGAGATTTGTACAGCTGCTCCAGCTGTGTCAATCTGCCCTTACCTCATTGCATCCCGGATTATCGACAAGCTGATGACTACTGGCGTGGAGAGGCTGGCCAGCGTTGACGGGATTCAGGACTACTTTGTCTCCAATGACAACCTGTAGATAAGTGCAGCATCAGACAGAAATTTGCACCCTGGGAAAGCTCTTTTTTTTTTTTTTTTTTTAATGGGAGGAAATCACCTTCTTGCAGTTTGGAGAGATGCCAGTCTGAGTATGAAAACCCGGATTCTGTTTGCTTCAGAATTTAGCTCACTGTACTCAGTCATTCAGGCAGAAAAAAACCCTTATACTATTGGACTCGGAGGCTTCCAGAAGAAACACAGACTGCAATTCTGGTACTAACCTATCTGCTGCTTTCCATTAAGTTGTTTCATTGGTTAACATTTAACAAATAATTCCTATAGCAAAAAGTCAGCCAAAAATCCTCCTCCTCCAAGACACACTTTCATTTGCAAAATCAGATTCTTGACCAGGCTGGCACATGACTCAAGATAAATGCACTTTATTATGGACAGTAAAGGTCTTGTTCTTCCCTTCTTCTAGGGCAAAGTCTTACTTAAACTAAAAACCAAAAAGCCTTTTCTGTATTCGGAAGAACTATTCTTAGTGATAAAAGTGTCTGAGAATTGGTGCCATTTAAAAGCACTAAATGGGCACTAAGACTCTGCTGCCCTGTGCTTTGGCTTTACTGTGTGTATGTGTCTGTAGAAAAGGAACATGAAAACATATGGGGCTAGTCTACAGGATAAATTATTCCTACTTGGTAAAGTCTGCTCTGTTTAGGTGCCAAATATATACCTGGACTATACCACAGAGCGCACTGAAGCTTGTTACCTCCTGGTTTTAGGCAGATAGTATACCCAGGCAACTCAGACTTCGTAAAAAAGAGATTAAGAGATTAAAATGGTAATGCACTTAATTCAAAACCAATTATTTTCCAGATTTCCCCATGAACAGGACCATTTAACCTTATTATTACCTCATTCCTCATATACAAAATGATGATCCATTTTGATTCTGAGCAGACAACATTGCAAACCAAGATGCTAATTATTTGTTCCAAATCTACTGAAGGAACTCAACATTTTCTACCATTTTGAATTGGACAGGAACTGTGAAAGGCTAGTGTAATTAGGTCCTTTATTCCCTCCAACGTTAAATCATTCCACGTTTCCAAAATACAAGTTACCATAGCGATTTTCCTCCCCCTCATGACAGCATAGGAAAAAGGTTGTTCCTGCAACATCACGCACTAAAAGATCTGTGCATTTCATTAATTGCAAGACAGGCCTCCTGAAACAAGCTTTGCCAAGCTGTGCACAAAGCAATACGTGAAGATATTCCTCTTAGCACTTACACTGTCTCCAATGGAACGCAGTTTGTAGAAAGGCTGTATGTAGAACCAGGAACCTTCATTTCCAGCTTCATCCAAGGTCACCCTCATAGCATTCTTCTCTAGTAGAGCTGGAAGCCTCTTATTTACTGTTAAGTATTTGTTACTTTTTAAGTGAAGCAGCTAGAATAAGAATTAGAGTTCAGTTCTAAGAATGCTCATTTTTCCTCCCCTCAATAAATAGCGAGAGTGCATAAGATAACTACAATACTATACAGGAATCAAAATAAAAACTAAATTATATAGAAGGACTGATGAATTCAGGCACAATTTCACTTATGCTTCTTTCACTACATATACAGTCCTACAGCACAAAACATCTTCAGATAATCCAACTGTCCCTTCTCCAGCAAATGATAAACACTTAGAAATGCCCTCATCACTTTATGACAGCCTGTTCAAAAAGCCACGATCAGAAGTTGCAAAATGCTGGGGACTAAGTGGCTCTCCCTGGTAAGAAGGCAGTGGTGAGAAGTAAGGCTGCTCTTATCTTGCTTTGTTCTGTCTCATTTAACAGAAAATATGACTGCTTCTTTGAAGACTCTCCTCAAAAAGTCCCATTCTTCAAACTTCGGCTGCATACCACCTCGCAGACTGCACACCATCAGCATGAATATGTAAGCTGCAACAGGTCACATCCCAGCTCCCAACCTCCCCAGCTTCAACTAACTGCTGTTAAGTTTCCAGTAAATTTAGCAGAAAAGTACTTTTGTACAGAAAGCCGTTTTTTGATGCCTTTTGACTACCATAAATACTCACAGAACATATGGGAGTTACAGGAAAATACGGGCAAAAACTTGTCACTGTTCTTAATAGTGATTATGTTTGTAGTCCAACCAAAAATAGGTATTATTATTTTTCTTTCATCATTAAAACCAGATTTTTTTTTTTTTTTTTGCCTCAAACACACAGGCCAATAGCGCAGTTAATTCAACCAAGCCAGGCACTTCCCTGCCTGTCCTCCATCAGGTTGCTCCAAATCCTGCAATTGCTTTGAAGGGCAGACAACCTATTTCTCCTTGCAACAAGAAAGCCTGTGCTCCTAGCCACCCCCTCTGTTGGCTGCTACTGTGTCAGCAGAACAAAATAAAAAACATTTGTATAGGAATTTCTTAATCTAGGGCTCAAAACGCTCAGGTAACTACCCCTACTTCTGAAGTGCTGAGGCACTCTACCTAGTAGAAGTGGGTCTGCTTTGGTTTCAGGATGAACTTGCACCTGCTGCATATTATATTCCCCATTTATTAAAGACCTGTCCTTTTTAATCATGCAGTTATTGTACCTCCCATTTTTCTTGGGTTTGATGCATGATTTTCTTTTTTTCATTCCCTGGGACCTAGCACATTCTTTGCTTCAATGGACTGCAATTTGATTGTGTCAACATTTGATTGAGAGACACCACATTTGGCATTGTAGAGTGCCTGTGCCATCTTCCAAATGGCCAACTCTAATGAAGGCTCTAAGAAGTATTTCCAAAGAAAGCAATCATATGATGACTTCAAAAAAAAAAAAAAATCACAATTGACCCTTAATAAAAAAAGTGACTTCATCATAGCTATACGCCCAGTTCTTGCTTCATAGGATCCCACTTCAGGACACTGTCATACCTTCAAAACTACAGACTCTTGTCCAGGAATTCCAGAAATTTCAAGTCACATTGAGCAGGGGATTTTGAGCAAAATCCTATACAGCTTGCAAAGGTGTTCACAGCCTACCTGGATAACGTTCCCATACTGGATGACTGTTCCCAGCAGCTTTCTGTTTTCGGTTTCGTTCTGTTTCTTTTCCAAATCTGCTGCATGCTGAAATTAAAGAACAATTCATTTGCTAACTGTTCTATAAAAAGAGTGGCCAAACACCCACGGTTCTTTAACAGGATTTGAAAGAACTGGAAAACCAGCGAGCATTCCTTCTTCCAACTTCCAAATGCGTAACTTCCAATTCCCTTCTTCAGTTGTTTAGGAAGATAGACACACACCATTTAAGCAACCCATAATTTGGGTAAAATTTGACTAAATTTTGGAATAAAACATGAGGTGAAAAGCTCAGACAAGACAGAAGACAAGCCATGAGAAGACAACAGCATACCTATGGAGGAAAGGATGAGTAACAACCCAAGCCAGGAAGTCTATAATCCTTTCTACTGACTTCTATACAAGTTGAAAGGAAAGGACCTCAAGCTTGGTTATTTATTTTACTTTGCCAATACAGGCCCCAACTCTCCTACAGCCTGTCTTTTTATGGTGACTCTAATCATCTTCACCATGCAGCAGGATTACTTAGAAGACATTTACAAATGCCCCCTGCAGTTGTGAATATGTGAGTTCCCAACTTCCCAGCACCACAGAGCTGGTACTTCATAAGGCTGAAGGATACTCTGTGCTACATTATAGACGGGCTGTGAAAATGCAGCCAAGCATTTCTGTATCACACTAACATGGTAATAAGAGGGAAAACCCTTGCAAAACTGAATGATCAGAGATACATTGTTCTATTTAATTTATAACTAGTCTCTTGCACTTTGCATTAAAAGTGAGCTATTTTGCCCAGGCTGGTTTTAAACCATTTCATTTAGTAAATAAATTCTCCCTCACTTTACAGGAAAGACTTTTTTTTTTCCATTAAAAAAAATAAAAATCTGTATTTGCTTTAACTGATATCAGGTGGTAGAGAGTAATTTAAAACTAGACTTTTTAGGAGGCTGAGCATAGAATCATAGATTCATTTAGGTTGGAAAAGACCTTCAAGATCATCGAGTCCAACCATCATCCATGCCCACTAACCCATGTTCTGGAGTGCCTTGTCTATGTGCTTTTTGAACACCTCCAGGGATGGCGACTGAACCACCTCCCTGGGCAGCCTATTCCAATGTCTTACAACCCTCTCAGTAAAGAAATTCTTACTAATATCCAACCTAAACCTCCCTTGCCTCAACTTGAGGCCATTTCCTCTCATCCTACCTCCAGCCACCTGACAGAAGAGACCAGCACCCACCTCACATGCTGAGGCTGGTGTGAATTTAGCTCTGCTTTGACCTCCCGTCCCACCAGACGGCTGCTAATCTGTCACTAGATCACCACTGTGGTGGAAAGAGCTCGTGGTCCATGT
>JAVJGG010000037.1:22530824-22559503 GCA_035590195.1 Aviceda cuculoides | reverse complement strand
ACCTTCCAGTTTATTCCTTAAGAATCAGTACGTGCTTTTCAAGATTGACGTCAAAGCAGCAAATTCCTTTCTGGATCACAAAAAATGCGATGCAGTTTTCAGTATCAAGAACCTTCACCAACAACTCACTTGTTTCCTAGCATTTGGATTACAAAATTTGAAGTTATGCAGGAAAGACTGGGGATTTTTTAGACAGACAAGTCCCAAATCACAAGGAGCCTGACAGATTAGCTATGGCACCTCGATCTCCACCCAGCAATGTGAAGAACTCAGCTGGAGGTGCTATTAACACATCAATAATTGAAGAAGAGAAATCACACTCAGGTGTTGACACATTAAGTACTATACTTCATCTTGAAAGATTAATCTAAATTCTGCAACAAGGAGGACAGGGTAGTCAATCTCCAGCAGCAATGTGGGAACCGAGGAAGATGCGAGTGTCACAGACTGCTCACCGAAGACAACTGGCGAGGTCTGGCTTTCATAACGGCACATTTTTATGGCTGGCTATGCTGGCAGCCTCACCATTTTTCTTCTGACTGCTCTCAAACAGAAGTACTTGCAGCATTACTTCCCCAAGATCACAGCTGAGGAGATACGACCACTTTAGTCAGGACTTTTGCTCAGTGAAGAACAGGCTACCCAGAAAATAAGAAGTGAAATTATTTAACTTCTGGATTGATGCTGGGTTCCTCTTCGACTAATGACTTCCATGTGGCACTTGGACACAGTACCTGTAAGACCTCATGGTATGGGTACTTAGCTTGTTTATCTCTTTTCTTCTTAAGTAAATAACCTAAATCAAAAATATTTTTGAACCTTAAGTCCTTTCAAAACATAAAGCCTTATTTTTTAGGTAAAATAATTGAAGCTTTCAGTATAACTTACTGCTATTGCAAGCAGAACAGAACTTCGTTCTGTCCTAAAAGCAATAGAGAAGTGAGATTCTACAGAACAGACTCGCTGAAGAGTTCGACACAGACGAGATCCTCAGGGGTGTCGCAGCATACTTACCTGCTCCCTCCGAAAAATGAAACACCTCATAATCACACAAAGTCAAAGGGTAAGATGAAATCAAATTCGGTCACATAAAAATGTAAAGGGGAAAAAACTTGAGAATATTGTTCATACCTCTGCCAAAGTAAAAAGCTAGATATGGTTTCCTAAAGTTTACTGGGGCAGGCAGCTGGGTTTACAAGGCAGAAAAATGGAAACGCTTAAGCATAAACATGCTAATCCAAATCTGAATTGGAAAATCCAAGAATATGGATCACAGCTTCCTGCGACTGTGTGCCATATCAGGAATCATAAGCTACATGTCGCAGAAGCAAAACCAGGAGAGCCAAGAGGATCTGCTTGACAGCTCAGCTATGCAAGTGTCAGCACATTCAAGGTGAAAAATGTTTTTCTGAATCGAACGCCACTGCATTTGTCACCAAACCTTTGTGCTTCTACAAATCCAGAACAGTCCAAAGCTAAGTCTCAGGAAATTCATGAAGTGAATTACAGTTGCTTTTGAGTAATTACAGGCACTTTTAACCTTAACTGTAAGGCACCGTCAGAGGAGGTGACGATTCATTAGTAACTCACTCGGGCTAACAGAAATAACAAAAGCTCCCACCAAATTGGTAAACATCATTCAGATGCTTTAGATGCTCCTTGTCTAAATCTTATTCCCATGTATTTGGTATCTCTCAAGCACCAAGCAGTAAGGGAACACTGCTCATTACTGTGCAATGCAGCAGGCAAGTCGGGATGGAGAGCTGGATGACAAAGGCTCTCGTATCAGTACTGCCAACACGCCGCCAGCAAAGCTGTGTTTCACTAGCATGATCCTGTACGTCAGACTTGCAGAGCAGGCAGTTCAGCTTCCTTAGCTGCAAACTACCATTCAAGACCTACAATAAGAAAAATTCCATCATGTTGGTGACTCCAGAAAGCTACGTGGGCAATACGGTTCAGCCAGGCAGAAACATTGAGCAGGCTGCACGAAAACTTAAATTTCGAACAGAACTGAATAACAGACAGCTTACCTAGCCTCCCGCCCCAAATTTGCATGTTACATATTTTTATTACATTAATGCCCAAATAACCGACCTGCACATAAGACAATCTGATAATTCATCACAGTTCCCATATTGCCAAGACACAATCTTTGACGCTAGGTTACCACAGTTTGATAAAATCTCACCCGAGGCTAGGTCAGTGAGCCTCAGGCGTAATAAATGCACTCTAAAGTCAGGTGTTCTGGACTGATGGCAATATTTTACATGCCAGACCTTACCAACCAGCCTCCCTCTGAATCTCTCCCTTAAGTTTCTCATCACTTCAGACAACTGGTGAAAAGCTGAAGATGTCTAGTACCCAATACCTGGGAGATCGCTTCCCTCACACACAGTTTTTTTCCACAAACTTCATGACTTTATCTACCTGCTTCAGTATTTGCATCCTCCTATACGAGTAAGTCTCCTTCATCTGCAAAGCACTCAGGCCGTACTAACAAAAAGCACAACTCTAGCTCTGAAGTTTATTTGAAGGTCCTCTGGAAGTACTTAGTATTGCTGAGACTCACCAGCATCTCAATCTTCCCAGCTTACAGAACAGACTCTGAGAGCTTTTAAAAGGAACAAAGCAAAGTAGATAGAGTGCACAGAATAACACAACAGTTAAGCTACCCTAAATATTAAGCAAGCCACAAATTTTAATAACTTTGCTATATTAAAAGATATGCACCAATGTCACCCCACCCCCACAATTCATCAAGGCATTTCACTCCCTTGGGCTCTTGTGACTAAGTATAATATTTCATTAAATATCTTGTTCATACTGGCTTATGTACTAGGGAACACACTAATTTTAGAAAACTGATTAGCTAGTTCTTTCTAACTGAATGTTATTGTAGCTAAGGTCAGATTTTGCACTGAAACTATGGCAACAAAGGCACAGTATTCTTTTGTCTACAAGGTTGGGGCTAGGTTTATTAACAGTACTGTTCTACTTAATAGCTAAGCACTGCTTTTTGGCAATCCCTCCCTCAGTCCTACCTGAAATACCCTGAACTTTCCACAGGGGAAAAAGCTCAGACCTGCGAGAGCTGTTGAGAAAGAATGAACATTCAAAGCAGTGCTTTGCTTTATTTCTTCATTTTTCTGGTACGGTCACTACACCAGCGCATTTCCCCTGTTGTCTTGCACAGAATGTCTCATCAGTACAGAACTACCACCCACATTTTTCAGATGGGCAAATGAAGTGCACAGATCATAAAACTTCACACTAGGAGTTCAGTTAAATCCCCTCTCACTCTTTTGCAGTACCTTAACCAACAGATTGTGTTTTTCATACAGCATTCCAGTTATGCATATTAATGGCCACTTTCTATTTCAAAGGGCCTTTGGTCTGCCTTCATCTAGATGCAAAACATCCAGGATGAAAGCACTTTAAAACCAGAAGTTGGCAGACAGCTGTTTGACCACAGTACTCTCAGTACAGACCAGCAGGCAAACGCAACCCAGCCCATCTTCGCAGCCTGTGCCTTGTGTCCCAAACAGACCCAGCTCCTCTTCTTGTTCAGTATTGACAACTTTTTTACACCAAGTTAAACAGACCCTCTTCTAACCTGTGCCACACAAACCTTTCCTGATACGGCCTTGGCACCACATCACTAGGACACAGGAAAAGACCCATGCTAAACCGTATCAATTAAATCGATAATTATTTAGCCAGTCATTTATTCACTATTTCAGCAAAGCACATCAGCATCATGGAGTTGGGATGTCTTTAGGATGTCCTGGTGCTTCAGCACGCATTTCTACCAACTGGACTACGAACCTGTCTTGCTTAATAGGCCAGTGAGGAACCACACTGTAATAGATGTGGCAAATTAAATAAAGCCAGCTTCACTCTCCATGACAAAAACCCAAAAGCTTCCCTTTGATTCCTGCATCCAATCACTACTGGATTTCAAAGCAATGCAAGCTACTTTTGCACATTTAAACAGCAGCTACACAAGTTAGAGTATAACACCTATTCTCTAGCTGCGCTCCTAAGGGGAAAGCTCCAGTACCTCCTCTGCTTGCTAATATAGCATGCCATGTAAGTAATTATCATTGATGAACCTGGCAATACCACAAAACCTGTGGTTGAAAATGTCTGGAGATAAGGTGCTCATGATGTCACCCTGAGGTCACCGGAGAAGGCAGCGTAGGTTGCCGACTGCCTGAGCCGCGGCGAGGAAGGAGCCTTGGGTCTGCTCACCTACGTGATGCACCAACTCTTGATCGGGACTCCCTCTCTCCCGGGGTTTTCCAAGCTTTAGTAGGTACAAAGCACATTTGTCTGTTTGAAAATGCAACACTTCTGACCTTTCGGGTTTTTTGAAATACCTAAATGCCACAGTGACAATTGTCTATAACATCTGCTTGTATGTAGGATGCGGTGGGCTAAAGATTCACATTTTAGAGACAGTGCTCAGGATTTCTTCGTCGTATAAAGGGCATCAAATTCAAATGCGTACTAGCAGTTGGCAGTTTTCTCGTACAGTTCTATAAATACTTAGAATCATACTAAAGGATTCCTCATCAAGGCAGTGAAAATGTATTTTGGATATTATAACTATATCCTAATTCAGTAAGATTGAAAGATTCTTCCTACACAAAATGGCCAATGCTTCAATTTTAAATAAAGAAATTACAGGCACAGCATTAGACTGTATTTTTACCATTTTTCTTTTCCATTGTGCCAACCCTGAAGTTTCTTTTGATTTTACACTAAATCATGATCTTAGTACCCTTTTTGAAAAGGGGCTAAGAAACGTGATTTTTTTCTTTTTATGGCATTTGGCTCTTAGGAAATCAAAGAAATTAAGTAAGTAGGTGTTTACTATTCTTGCCCCACTTCCTACTTCTGGTATTCGGCTAGTGCATTTTAGTCTGTCTTGGACATCTCAAAACTGAAAAGGAGCCACTTTTCTGTTGCAAACAATTTATTTCTCTTCAAGGTCACCATGCTAAGCTTTGAACTTAGCACTCAAGCACTCTCAAAAGTTCTGTGTCCTACATGAAAAATGAATCGTGCTATTTTATCTGCTAATATATGGTTATCAGAGAGAAGAAAGCCATATTTAGACATCAGTTTAAATATTCCTTAAAGGAATCTAGGCACTTAATTGATATACCCAAAGATTTTACCAGCACCAGAAACCCCCTGTTCGAAGAGAAAAAGGAGCCTAACTTTGCCATGCAGCTCAGGTCTATCACCTTTCTTCTTCTCACCATCATTCCAGGAATATGCCCTTAACCCTCTGCGAAACACCCACTTGAACTCATCTAATATATGCAGAAAGTCATATAATTCAGACTATTTCACATCAAAGTCAAAAAAGCAATCTAAGCTGATATAATCGCTTTCACCAGAGCAGATTTGGAAAAGTATGCGTGGAGAACATAAGGAGAGCAATAGGATTTGAGGCTACACACTTATCTGAAGCCGAACACATGATACGTAAAGGCTTATACTGCAAAAAATTCTCCTTGATGAGTACAGGGGACAGCACTGAACTACCTTACTGCCTACAAAGTGCAATTCTATATGCTGCTAATATTTTTCCAAAACTAACAGGCAGAGGGATCTGGGTATTTGTTTTAGTTTGTTCATTAATATTCTGAAGTGTTTGGGAAAACCATGTATGTGACCCTTCAACTGAAAACTCCCTTAATCTCAGTTCTAATGCCAAACTATAAACAGGCTTGCATTGGCTAAATAAGGCTAAATAATCCACAGCCTCTATCAGTGCTGCATAAATTATATGGTTTCCTTCAAACTAAACAAAGCAGTAGTATATAGGCTTCAGGTCATTGATGGCAAAGCTATGAAGGACAAAACGTGCCTCAAAACATTTCTGTTAAGGAGAAGGACACTGACTTTCATCAACGCTGAGCACAGTCCGAATTTAAGAGCAATCCATCAAAAGAATTGTGGCATGTATACAGATAATTTTTTTTATATGCATATATATTTATATATTAAAGCTTCTTTGTAGTGCCCAGGTGATTTCTTCTGTTGAAGATGAACCTGTAGTTCAAAGACAGAGACCCTCAGTGCTACCCCTAACACCATTAGACAAACCTAGCCCAAGTCTTCGTGAAGGCAATACTCAGAAAGAGAATACAGTATGGATTAGGATCAAAAGAACAAACAGAATTTGAACTATTCATCTTCTCCTTCACCATGAGGGTATTTTAAGTCTAAGATATGGGTTCATTCCTTGAACATCTTGCCAAAAAAAGAGTGTTGCCCAGCAACTACTAAAACAATGTTCTGGAAGGAGGTAGCTGCTGGACAAATTAACCCAGTAAGTGCCCTTTTTCCCTGCATTTCATGCAGCTATTGCAAAGCCTCTGGATCCCTGGCAGACAGATATGCATCCCAAATAAAGAGCTGTAAGGAATTTCCTGAGAAGGCTGTCAGACAGACTGTTTTGGTGTAGTAGCAGTGTCTTGCATTAAGCAAGCACATTTGGCTTAGCACAGCACTAAGTTCCAATACAAAATGAACACAAATAAAACCTCTGCAAAAGCACATACAAACTAATAGAGCACAGAAACAGCAGCTAAAGCACAAAATTATCAGCCCTGGGCTCTGCTTCAGCTTTGCCACTATTGCTACGTCTGACTTTAATTTGCAAAATAGCTATCCGTCTCTGTGCGTTTAAGTACGAATGATTTCTAATGAAACACTGGTGCTTTTAGCCTAGCTAGAGGGTCAGCTGTAGTTCATACTTTCCCCATAAACCATACATATTAAAAGGATGTTCATTTATAGTCACTATTCAGATGCACACTCATCCTGAAAGACGGCAATTAGAGCAGCAATTCCAGCTTTATAAAATACATAAAATGTTTTTTTTGTTGTTCAAAGCAGTGCAGATAACCAAGGAACTGTCACACTCTTCCTTTTTTTGGAGACTTGTACAACTAGCATTTTTTCCAGGAATCTCATCTGTACGCAGTATATTTAGAACACTTAAGTAAAATACTCTTTTGCAAGAATTTTCATATTAACATCTTTGAAAAGAAACACCCTAATGAATGTACTCTTAAGTCTTAATGTTTGCAAGGCAGTTTTAGAGGACTTTTGAATTAGATGGAGCTGAAAACATGAAGGGCCAGAGAAACACTGTACTTGAAGAAAAAAGCATACACCCAAACCACCACATTTAAAGTGGATTCAGAAAGCCAGAACAACAACAAAAAAATCCACTGAAATCTCACAGACCATAATTACCACCCAACCTCAAACCACTAACTTCAGTTGCTATCTACTTGTGATTGGGATGGGAAAAAGGAAGGAAAAAAAGAAAATCAGCCTTCACACCCTCAAGTGATCAAACTAGTATTTTGGAGGCCTAGAGGCACAACAGCATTTAATACGTGAAATAACTACTGGTAAACACTCATAGTAACTTGAGGTGCTGGACTAAAACCTTCCTTTAGAGTTCTTTCCAATGCCAGCACTTCAGTTTTTCCCATCTAATACACCCTCTGAATTTTATTTTTTTAGTGTCTCATTTACACTTCTACACCACACTCCAAATCTTACCTGAACGCTATCCCATCTTACTCTCAGCTTCCTCTTGCATTTCATCCCTTTCAGGGCTCCACCACCACCAGATTAATCTGTCAGCCTACTTTTTCCACAACTTTTATCAACAAAGCAAGCCCTCGTGTCCTCAGGATACCTCTGCACGTTCTCCTCCAAGCAGACTGAAAGGCTCTATCGCTCCCATCTCCGACTCCAGTCGTGCCGCTGCAAATCGTTCTGTTCAATCCAGTTCATCCAAACACACATCAAGCTTCCCTCACTCAATTTTCCTTAGGACAACTTGAAGCCAACATTTTTAAAAGGAGTGACTTACTAGCACACAAAACCCACCTCCGTTTCAGCTATGAAGTGCTTGCTTTTAGAAACGCATTCCTCGGGCAGGGACTATTTTCACACCACAAGCAGGTTATCAGGGTTTAGTGACAGCATATACTCACGGCTAAGTATTACTGACAACCGCCTTTCGTATGAGAGGAAGAAGGATGGTGCTTACACACCACCACTTTGTGCACAGCAGCTCTCCTGCATTTCAAGGGTCTAAAGTAGAGATGAAAGAGACACCACCACCCTCTAGACCAGGGCCTTGCTGCTGCCACAAGATGCAACTGATTAAGTGTAGCCTAGGCAACAAGACTTTTTAAAACCTGGAACACCCATGGCTAACAAAAAAAGCAGGACGGATTAATTTTGCTACTGGATATATACGCTTTAGTTTCCCACTGAATTTTCTTAGAGTCATGTACGCATATCTAAAGCACTGAATCTTGCTTCTAGATATCTCTCACCACTTTGATTAAACATGAAAATTATATTTACTACTGTTTTACATCTGCCCACAGAAGACAGGTCTGCTCAGAGAAGCTTAGGATTACATTTCTCAAAAATACTACCCAAAGTGAGATCCTCAAAACTGGCCACAAAGTCACACATTCAGTATTCCTCCCAGAAGGTGACTTCAGATTTGACTGACCTGCGTCTGGACACCTTAAAGCACAGCTCGTTTGAAAGAGGATTCGCACATAGGTATAAAATGGGTTATAGCACAGAGGTGTTTCTTCCAGTACTGTGTAAAGCTATAATGTAAGTCACATTGGATTAATTTTGCTCCTGCTCTAATGAGATTTTCAAAAGTTACTTCTCAGTTACCAGCACCAGTGTTTTGCACCCATTTGAATTCAAACCAAGATCACGCTTCTTCTCAGGCCTCAAACTGCAGCGATCCTATCGGCCGTGATGGCTAGAATGGGGTGTATGAAATCACTGAACAAACATAGGCACCACATACAAAGTTTACTGGATACTGGAACACTTCCACATCAGTGGCCACCCCAGGCTGCTGCTGTACAAAAGGTATCTGGTGCTACTGGTCTGCTGTACCTGTGACACTGCCCAAGGCAATGAAGACTAAATCTCCAGTATGACAAAACTACATGTTGGGACTACTGCATTACATTCATCAGATGCCCACGGTTGCTTTATATCCCAAATGTAAATGCTGTTTGGATAAATGCACCTTAGGGAAGACCTCGTGTTCCATTTGCAAGGGAGGTATTTTTGCAAGGTGTCATAAAAACACCAAGTGAGATTGCAGAGACGTGGCTGTAGTTCCTGACCTTGACAGAGACTTCCCATGCAACACTCCAGACAAGCCTCTGGGTGCCTTTACTTCGTAATAAAAAAAAAGGGGGCATCTTCCATTTGTGTTGAAGATGGTGCGATAAACTTCATTATTACTTCTTCTGAACTTATTTATCGTGGAAAGCATTTTATCTTAGACTACACTTATAAAGCATGGGTATAAATAACAGAAATGCCCGATAAAATTTTATGACTTCTGTTGCCTTTCACCATTGAGCATACACTTCCCCATGAAAGCTGTAGTGAAGTAAATATGAAGGTTGGAAAAGGTTCACACCATTCTTTCTCCACATATAAATTATAAGCAATGAGAACATTTACAATGCCTAACCACAATGTTTTATGTCAGACAAATGTGTCTCTGTACTTGCAGTCCCTAAACTGTGCTACCAAGAATTGCCTTTTTCTCATTCTTTTCCCTCTCTCTCCCCCTGCCTCCTTCTACACCCAGCAGTCTCAGTCAAACCTGGCTTTGTTCTTTCATATGATTTTAACGTCAAGAAATGCCTAGAGTCAGGGCTCTAGTTCACACAAAACCATTGTTGATCTTCTGGAGAGCTTAACATTGAATGCTGAAACTTCCCCAGGTTGCCTCTTTAGTATCTGAATCATCAGCTATTTAGTTTTCCGGTAAAAAGGGAGAAAAACCAACAAGCACTTACAGACTTCAGCAATATTCTAAAAAGAGAGCTTTTCATTATATGAGACATCTTTGTGTCATGGCAAAAAAACCAAAAAACCCCCAAATAGCAGCAAATAAAACTAGCAGTACAGAAGGTATATGGTTTTCAAGGGTGATCACCTGCAGTCCTGGCCAAACCTGAATACAATTACCATAATTCTGAGCTCCTGATAAAGGCAAAGCATAACCAAGGAAACAAGATTCATCCAACAAAGAAACAAGACAAACAGTTGCTGCTACATCTGATAACAGCAGTAAAAGGTAGATCAAATTTTTAGAATATTTGGCTGAGCTATCCTTTGGGTAAAAGGCGCAACCAAGGGGTGAAAGAAAAAAAAAAAAAAAAAAGAGAGAATTTAAGAAGGTTTTTCCAAGCAAAATCCCAGTTAGTGCTTCTCTTCCTGTTTGAGATTTTTCTTAAACAAACCAGCCTCAGCCAAACTGTGCAAAGAAGTAGGCATTAATTTCTTATCACTAAGCATAAGTTTCCTGGCAGAATGAAAGCAAAGTCATACCTAGTTAATATCGAATGAGGTTAAACAACAGTTGTTACAAACATTTGTTCCTTTTCATTTTCCTCTTCTCTGAAATAAGTTTGGTACTGGGTAACTAAATGCATGCATGGAGAAAAAGAAATGAAACTTACAGGGACCCTGTAAGTTTGGACAGATCTGAAAGCCAACCTCAACTGGCAACCCCATCTGTACCCCTTCACAAACCATCCTTTTTAAGTCCCACAATTCACTTCACACAGACATTCACACTTTTTTATATGTTTTCTTTTTTTTTCCCCCTCATGAGTTGCCCTTCACAGAAGAAGATGACACTAAAATATTCTACAGAAAGCATGGAGGTAAAAAATAGTTACATGTGATTGCACAAAATGAAGGACAACTTCTAACCAGAAGGGTAATAAGCTAACAAACTTACCTCTGAATTTTTTGGGTGGGTTGTTAAGATCACCTGCTTCTGGCTGTACAACACACCGATCATCCACAAGGCTGCAAAGAAATGAGAAGTAAAATGAGATTCTATTCCCTTGCAATCGCTTACATTCTTGTTAGCAAAACCAGAGTCGTTTATTTGCAATGTTTTATCCGAGTGGCCACTTCAGCAGAAGACATTCCCCAAATGCCAACTTATGCCAAATCTTTCCAAGAAGCATGCAGCTAATTTTTACTGTTGCCCAGAGCTATGCTCCTGGAGAGGTGGGACAATAAATAAGTCATTGCTCCTGTATACTGCATCATCTTTATGTCCCCTCCTTGAGGTGCAGACAGAACAGCCCATATTCTAGTTAGGTGAGAGACAACCTTAGAACAATTATTGCCTCTTGGACAGATTTGAATAACATTACAAATGGGTTTATATGAAGCGTAGAGAACAGGAAAATATGACGACTATGCAAACTGGACACTGATCCTATGACTCCTCAAGTATTAAGAAACGGCAGAAACGATAACTGCCACAATAAAAATTGACTCCCAAGAGAAAGGAAGGCACAAATATAACCTCCCGCTCACCAGTCACAAACACGAGATAAGTCAAGGGAGCAAACTAACCTCCTCCTGTTCTACCAGGAAGGAGGTGAATTGGACAAGTGAACCCAAGAGATTCCAATAGGGATGCCAGGACAGAGCTTCCTGTGAATACACATGAGCAAAAAACCCACAGGGCCAATTCAAATCCCACAGAATAAAAAAAATAGTTAAGATGCACCTGTCACCACTGCTCTGCCCTTAGCACGCTTTGGATCAACATGGAATTGCACTTTTACCAAACGCTATTTCCAAATTGTGAAAATGCAACTGTAACCAAATACTCTGTAGTTTCTGATTTGATCCTGAATGACTCAATTTGGCCCCTTAAAACCAATCTGTCAAAGAGGCCTTCTACACAAAAGTAGAAAGTAAAACTCCAAGGTCTTAAAGGTTTGAGAGGTCCATTCTCATGCAGAATCAACTTGAGAAAGATTGAGACCTAGAATATGAGAGTTGTTCCTTGCAGAGGCTGGTTACATGCAGGGAGCATCTTGAGACAACAATTATGGAAAATAATGAAGTGCATAAAAATTAAGAGATCAGAGAGACTAAGTGGACTCAACAGTTCTATGCATCTAAAATTTGCATATGCAAACATTCAGAGTAAATTGCTTTTTCCCCATGGATTTTCTCCCTATTCAGTATTATATATACATATATGTGCTCCAACAAGAATTGTAGCATTAATATTTGAGCTGACTGAAACACCTGCTTCTCGTAAACAAAGGGCCAAAAAAATATCAAGTCAAATGGGTTACTCTGATCATCCCACGCAGAGATAATCTCAGTGCAATATATCCCTCTCATCCTGAGATTAAATTGAAAGTAAAGAGGAACTTCCCAAACTACTAAGAAAAAAATTTTACAGGGTGAAAAACACAAAAGAGGATATATTGTACACCGGTAATCATAATGATGACAGCACTGAGTTTGGGAAACAGCAAGAGTAAAGTCCTGATTAAGCAACAGTCATGTCATAGGAATATTAAATAGGAACACTATTCAAAGATTTGGAACGACATTAGAACGTATAGTGGTATCTGCTTCTCAACCTTCATTAACCACATGAACAAGTCATTACACATTGTTATGACATAAGACTGTCAAAACTCCACATGGTATAGAGTACAGTTAAACTGAATCTTTCCTTTTGCTTCTTTAATTTTCTCCAGGACAAAGGCTAAATTAAATATGGGACAAAACTAATTTGATTATGAAGGCTTATTAAGATGATAATGCATTTCATGTTTCACATAGCAATTGGGATTTCTGGCTTAAATTACGCTCAGAAGATGTGTGGCCATTATATAATGCAGTTACCTTAAAACAGTACTAATCAAATCAAAGAGGATGCTTGTAACACTAAGGGATCTTTAGAACTGCCGTGAGAACATCTCATCAAGCCTAGAAAACACATGTGCTTAGGCCCTGTAATGTCTAAAAGGACTACCCATGGTGAAAAATATCTGCTCAGCAATGCCATCAAAAGCCACAGCCACCGCATAATGTTCATCATGCACTGTATGGGATTAAACATAACATAACAACTTTCTACTTGTTCTGGAATTATTTACTGCCAAACTTGCTTCAATACTAGGAAGAAAAAAAAATAGCCAAATGTATAGTATCGCTTAATTCATTTTGCCAGTTTTCAGCAGATAGTATTTGGCCAGTTACACAGCTGATCGAATACTGCAGAGTGTACATGTCATATTTGACGAGTACCTGGGAAATTTGTCAAATACATTCGCCAAATACTATTCGACCAACCCTACTTACTACATCCCTTGCTTTTATCATACCTTCTTTCCCTTCTGGCAGCATCCCATATTTTCTTCTCTTTCCTATAATAGATCATGGTGCATCTTCAGTGTCTGCTTCCTTCTCTGCCCCCTTATTTTCCAGAATCCTAATAGCTAGAGGACTAAACCTACAAGTTAGTTTGGAGTCACTCAGATGAGATTCCAGCCCATCGTTGCCTGCCGAGAGACTTACCAGGATGCTGTCTTTGTACCCTGCTTGGGAGCTCCATTTATCAGATGCATCTGGACAGTAGGCATCAAAAAATTTGCTGTCACTGTACCCACCCTGAGGCCCTTACGGCTACTGGAAATGAGAAAGAGCATGTTGTGTGCGTGCCCACTCACCACATCATCACGCTTCCTGGTTGCTTCTTTGCTACTCATTCAGTATTGAAGTACCACAGCAATGTGTCATGCATGCTACTTCCCTCCCTCTAATTTCTCACTGCTTGGAAACAAGGTGGCAGATGTGCTCTCTGAGCTTCTCATCCAGCCGCCTGCAAGGTCTTCCAAATCAGCACACAGCTCCTCTGCCAGCTTCTGGTGTTCGGAGAGATTTCTCCTCAGCAGCAGTTGAGCAGAATAAAACATAACCTGTCACTCTTCAGAGCTGTATTTCAATTCCACGGCTTTTTCTCCGCAAACTCTTCCTTTTCCTACGTGAACGGCTACTTTCTGTTTAATGAAGTAGCACACGCTTCTCACTGCTTAAGAGGCACTCTCCTACAGAGCACCTACTCTGACATCTTTGCAGAAGGAAGAGCAAAGGAGCTCTGTGGGGAAGCACACCGGGGGCAGGAGCCGGCAAGGCACGGCTCCCACCACAGCTGCGGGGTGCTGACCATTGGCAAAGCTGAAGATTCAAAACATGTTCTCCTTTGCCTGGAGAGGAACAATTTTGTTTGTATGAGAAACCTCGAATACTGTAAGACAAAACTAGTCACAGTGGTTAAGATAGTGCTGTATAAATGGTTTGGCTCGGGGCGTCTTCTTTTTTTTTTTTTTTTTTTTGAACTACTTACATTGCCTATGCTACATCCTTTTTTCCAATCAGCAGACTGCACTGGGGCCTATTCATTCCTGACTGGGCAGGGAGGGACAGGACGGGACACACAGATGGACACGGGACAGACAACAACATGAAAATCGTTTGCTTGCATTCATTCCCTCTACCCACACCTTAACTTGACAAGCTTCTTCCTCCCCACCAAGGACATCAAAACCACACCATGGCCATCAATATGCTCTCCATCCTCCCGACATCTAGCTTGCCATATCAGCTTTAGGCCATTTTTAAATTTAGGGCCAAATCTGTACATAAAGCTACCTTGCTTTACCCAGTATTTCCTGGGAGTCAGGCTCAGGATAGCTAGCTGAGTTCTGCTAGTCTTTCTTACGGATGTTTTTAGTACAAGAGAACAGCTGTTCTTACCCCAAAGTGCTAATAAATCCATTTGTTGAGCCCTCTGCATAGAGAGAACAAATATCTCCAATATGAAGGAAGCTCGACATCTTGTCAGTCATCTCTGGCTTACTGCCCCTAGAAGAATAAAGCACAATGTTACTATTTATCAGGCAGAATTTCTTGGTACAAGCTACTGGAGGTTACAACAACAGGATCCTTTGCTTTTGTTTGTTCATTTGTTTGAAATACTGAACAAGTTCTTGCACTGGAATTTCAGGTATCAAAGAAAACACAGCATGTCAAAATGCTTGCTTAGAAAAATAAACTAGGGAAAAAAAAAGGCAGCTACTGGCATCCACTTCGGTGTGGGAATTTTACGGGTAGCTGTATTTGTCCCAACAGATGCTCACAGCCATTTCGGTCCAGGCGTACTGACCCGTTTCATCCCATCTGTGAAAGGGAAAGGGAGAAGAGTGGGCTGTCTCAGTTTAAGACATATTATTTGTACCATCTAAATTACAACACATTTCTTTGCCAGATTCTTTGTCAGAATCAAAGGTAGGTTTGAGCATATTTTAAAGGTCCTCTGGGGTGCTGGAGTGGCGCTCATGGGAATTGTAATGTAAAATATTGACATGATTCATGTCAATATTCTTTGGTCATGTCAAAATATTGACGTGACCAACACCAGGGAAGCCACCTGCTTACATCTGCAGTCCCAAAGACAGCATCAGGTGAAGACCCACTGAGTATGATGGATGCCAGATTTTGCACATAAAAGCTTTAAGATTTTTCAGAGTCAAATACTTTGAACTATGTATGTATCAGGAAGCCAAATCCCTGTGAAATCAGGAATACTTCAATCCTGTTTTTAAAAAAGATTGCCTAGGAGGATTGCCGAGGAGACAGCCACTTAGTGCTGTCAACTTCCAAGTACTAAGAACTATCCTTATTTTCTTTAAAGCCCCAAATCCCACACCTAATGATACGGGACGTGCCTGCCGTTTAAATAAATATAGCAAAGCGAGTTTCTATCTGTCACAGCAACAGAGACAGACAAACAACATGAGCCCGGATAAAAAGAAGCCCAACTGAATAGATTTTTCAAAGACACCTTTTCCAAGGCCATCTACTGGTTTCTTGGAGAACCTCCTAAGCCATGCTTTTTGATCACTGAGTTCAAAACGCTGAAATGGCTTTCTGAGCTTGAGGTTTCAAACAGCAGGCAGTAACGCAGCTCTTCCAAGCTGCTCCTCGCGGGCTGGTGACTCGCTCTGCGAGGCAGCCCTGCCAGTGAACACTGCCCTGGACCAGACTCCCAGGTTTAAGGGAAAATAATTGAAAACATTTTCACCCTCTCCGACATCACATCCAAATCAGTTCTAAACGGTCTGCCACTAGGAGAACTAAGCAGCAGGAAATTACGCTCATTATAGAGCACAGCCCTGACATTGTACAGGGGATAAATATTCTCTTTCACTGAACGTTATCTTGTTTACCAAAAGCGTAAGGATCAAGTTTATTAAGCAAGGCTGGAGCTCAACAAGGACAGATTCATGGAGATTTAGAAGCTGATGTTGATAATGCACTGCAGGTATGAAAGTGCAAGCAAAAACCTGAAGCTATGCTTTTCTTCTGAAAAGATGCAAACAGTTATCCCTCCCTCCTCACCACCTCACCACCAAAGTATTTGTGGTGGTGGTAATAACGATAACAACTTTCATTATTATTAAGTCAAAGCACGTTGTAGACGTTCTCATGCCTGTAAATTCCTGCGCCATTTGTACAATTAAAAACAAATTTGGGAAAAACAAAAGATAACGGGCCAAGTTCATATGCAGGGTAAAGAAGTCTCAGCTCCTCTGAAATCAAATCTCTGTGCATACAGAAGCAAACCATTTGGCTTCGGGTTGCTTGTTTAACGCCAAGTCCTTCAGCCACTGCATATGTTACACAGTCCGTTCCCATTCTCTTTTGATAAGTGGACAGAAAAACATCACTACCTATTTTAAGACACATGCGACAAAACATACAGAAATATGCTGAGTGACTGAATTAGCATCACTAGAAATACAGCTTCCCTCATTTCCTGACTTGGATATTAACTATGAACTTCATACTAAAAAACTTTTAAGCCCTCAAAATTAAGCTCAGCCCTGCATTAATACAGCCCAAAGCGAAAGGTATCTAAGGCAACACAAAACATCGATACTTCCAAACGACACCTTTTTACAATGGCATTTAAGGTATCCTTTTCGGGGTGGGAGGGGGTTACTTTACTGGACTACATCATTTTTCCTTTGGAAGTGGCAGATGCTCACCACAGCTGTTCCCAAAAGAATGTGAAGGTCAAAATTATTGACTTCTATTAGAGAAGAGAAGAACTTTTTCTTGGCAAAAAAAATTATCTCAGACCATTGACCAAAACCAGACCCAAGGATGGACAATCAAATTTCTGCATTACTTTCCAGAATATAGCCTCAATTATCTTGTATTTTCTTTACTGAGGAAGTTCCCAACATAGCATGTCACATACCATCATATTGTATCCCTGACATACCATGAGAGCGTAAACCCCTAAAATAAGCCCTTTTGCAATTTATTGATATTTCCATTAATAAAATGTTTAGCACCTTTACCTATAACCATTATATGGTTACGGGTAACAGAAAGGTAGTTTTAAGTCTGGAAGTAGTTCAGGTACACGGCACGATGAATTTAATCGCTGCTCTGTTCACCAGGTCCTTTGTAAATTTTTCCGGGCAAGCTCGCAAAGCCACCGCTACAAAGTCAGGTTCTGCTTCTGTGCACCTCAGGGTGCAGGCTGCCCGCGGCGCCGCTGAGCCCCAGCCTCTTCTGTTCCCAACGGGAGAGCCGTGCTCCTCATGCTTCCTGCTGGTCACCAGCTTTGTGGGAGTTAAGACTTGCGAAAGGGTTCATATCTGGCTACAATAACCTTATTTTTTAAGGCTTTTCTCAGGCATGCGGTATTTAGCACTGAAGTCCCCACGCATCCCTTCCTCGTATTCTTTTTGAATACGGTTTAAACGCCGATCAGCGCGATGTTATCTCCAACGCAACAGGAGATACTCGGACGGAGCGTGCATCCACTGCTCTCACGAAGCACGCTGCCGGTTCCAAGTAGGGTGAGCCTCTTTGTGAAATACCTATTTATCCTAAGGCTTATCCACAGTCAAAGCTGGTATGATGAACACTGTCTAGATCTATTACATTCTTTAATAACTGAATACCAAAAGTCAGTCCACTTGACGTTTATCTTTAAACATGCTGTTTCTGAGGTTGGCCGGTGCCCAGGAACATGCTGAACTCACAGATGGAGTGAGGGACTAAATGACCCAACAGGCCTCCTTACATACAAGATTTACAAGTAAAGAGAATAACTTCTGAACCAATTTAACTTAAAAGCTGCTTTCATACTCTCCTCACAAGGGACTGGTGACACCTAACAAAATTACTCCACTAATTGATCAATTATTTGCATTAAACACTAAATGAACAGCTAGTACAAATTGCTTATTTCCCACCTTTGATGAGACGGACAACTGGGGTATCAGACACAAAGTAGAACTGGAAGGTTTTCAAGAGCAAAGTTTCCAGGTACCCAGTTTGAAAAGCTTTTCAAAACAGCTCCGTCAACATCAACTGACCACACTAATCCCCTCGAAAACAGACCTCTATGGGCATCTTCAGCTGGAGAACCCAGAAGCTGAGGCACTAAAAATCTGTCAACCTTGGCACATTTATCCCAGTTCATGGCACAGGCGGACCACAGGGACTTCAGAGAACAGGTTCCCACCTGGACACGTCAGCCAAAGCATCCGCGCGTGTCGCCTTGGCCGGGGAGGGGATGTTTCCCTTCCCACACTGCGTTGGCCAAAGGCATGAGATGACCACCAGGAGCCCCTGGAAGCGCAGGGCAGCAGGATTCCCACACACACGCTCAGTACTTGGCTCTTACGGCTAAAAGCACAAGCACGCTGCTCAAAAAGCAATGGTGCTTAGTAGACAAATACAAGAATTACACTGCAATTCATTTATTTTAGATACATGCCAGTGCCAAGAGCAATCGATTAATACTAGAGGAGGGAACGGCCCTAAGAGAACGTTTGCAGTTATTGCTACGCGCAATCCCTGTTTTAATGGCATTCCTACATCCACGCAGGAGAGGGGAGTCCTGCAGGAAACCCATCATGTTCCAGCTGTAACACGGCAGTCTTCTGGACATGAAGCATTGTTGTTCTCTTCCACTTAAAACACTGGGGGAAAACAAGATTCTTTCTAGGTAAACTTACTTGAAAAATCAAAGATAAAGAAGTACTCCAATAAGGAAATGATAGCAGCATGGCAATACTAGCACAGAAGTCTAGCAAAGGTGAGTTAGGTTTCTCCAAACAAGTATTACAATGGTTAACTCAGGTGGCAGCAATATCGACAGCAGCAACACTAATTTTTAAAATAATGTTCTTCTCCCACTAAGCTGAAGACTCTAATTTTGACAGACAGAAAGACAGACTTAATTTTTAAGACGAGAAATGAAACGTGAACTAAAATGGACTGTGCATTGAGAAGTAGGCTATTAGCTACCCATAGACATCAAAAAATACCTGAAAGATGAACACATTCTAGAGTATTTTTTAAGCCTTGACAGCTTGAATTTAATTATGTTGGTGATGACTTCCTCATGCATATTATCTATACAAAAGTTAGTGTGGCTTTAAGTATGTTTTATATACAGTTTATCTGCACAGGAAAATAAAATGAAGTCTCTGTTTAAGAAGCTACCTCCCAAAAAATAAATACAGAAACCTGCCGAATTTCACGTGAATTGCAAGGTACTGCTTTACAAGTCATTTTGCCAGTCTATAGCTTTGCTCTACGGGACTGCATCTGAAAATGCATTAGCCACACTGAAACAGCAAATTAAACCCAGGAAAACTTTCTATTCACCTCGAGTTTTAGGACTTGCCTTTCCCCTACTACTCTGTACCGCTTTGGTGAACACAAACCTGTATCACAAGACTGCGAGTTTGGTCTTCTGACTGAACAGAAAGTCCCATTAATTATGGGGTTCATTTTTGATTATTTTCTTGCTTATAAATTATCTTATGCATATCCTCAAAACAAGCTGCATTTCTTATAGCAAAAGCCAATGAAAAAGAATCAAGATTGAAATGCAAACTAAGCACTTTAACAAGGTTTGTACAAAGCCCTTTACCACCAGCACTACCCCTCCTCTCTGAACCAAAGGTGAAGTTCTGCAGACCCTTCCTCATAACTGTTTCCACAGGCTTTCAGGAAGATTGAAAGGACTCAGTCATATTTTAGGGCACAAACAGATCATATGCTTAGCCTGATGGCCTTGAATAAGTTCGTGTAAGTTTGATATAGTCACTGAAATCCAACTCTGAGACACTTTTCAATCCATTTTCTCATGAAAATACATTTCATAATGGCAGTTAAAGCAGAATTAACAGTGAAAACACTTAGAAATCAAACTGACTGTTAAATATCAAATACCTTAATGAGACAGCTGCTTTTTGAAGATCTCAGAATAGGAAATGCAACTGCTTTGTAAACATCTCAGGCTAATTTCTCCCATCACTCATCTAGATCTTGATGCTAAGTTAGAAAAACAGGCTTCAGAGCAATGCTGAAAGTTTGCTTTCCTTGAATAGTGGAGTCAAGGCTCCCTTTTGAAGTCCCTCCTTACAGGGACTGTTTGTAACAAGATTTCTGCAGTATGCTATTCCTCATCTCAAGCAATTTAATGCTGAAAGGCTTTTCAGAGAATCTGAAGCTATTTTGCAGATACCGTGTCTCACGTGTCCACTTTGTGTGGGATTTTAATTCTTTAACCTATGACTGCAAATCCTATTTGTAAAATAAACGAGACCAAATATGCCTTATTGCTGACAGTTTGATTTCCAGCAACTGGGATACAAATTACTTAATCTTTTTAAGATGGTTCTAATGATGTTTGTTTTGAGCAAAAAAGCTCCTTGCTGTGCCTTGCAGTCTCATGATGTACTCAGTTCTCTATTATCATATTTTCACTGCGGTTTAGTGCTCAATTAAATAGAGACTGGCAATTTTATATGTACCATTACAGAAATTGGAGCAGCACTTTTTCAAAGGTTTTTTCGCTATTTAGGTTGTTTAGGCAAGAATAGAATCTCAAACCGTACTTAACTGCGGCAACTTCATTCCTGCAGACAGGAAACACCATGGTGCAAGTTTAATTTTGCTTCACTTTGTAACAGAAAAAAAGATCAGAGTTTAAGAGTAGAGAGACAACAAAAAAGCAAACATAAAGGACTACTTAATGGCATAAGCTATTGCCATGCACGTGAAGAACCATCCAGAAATTAAAACATAGCGGTAACATTACATCAAGACTTGATCAACTGAGAACCCACAAGACCAGGTAAGTCAGTGTGTTTGAATCAAATGGAATTTGGTCCTCAATATTTGTAAATTAGGCCAAGCGAGCTAACTTTTTTTTAAATGCACCCAAACCCTGGCTCCCTAAATCTAAGTGAAAGTCCAGGTCTTAAAAAATTTGGTAAATCCAAACTTTACAATAACATTACTTGGCTGAAAATTTGGCCCTATAGGCTTGATCCAATGTTTCTCCTACATTTCTCTAATGATTTCTGTGGTTTTTTGGATAACACCCACCCAGCATTCTGTATCTATTTTTATAGGTGCATCTAACTTTAAAAAAACTGAGACCAAAACCTGATGTTTCCCATTCTTATTTCAACAAGAACAAAAAAAGACCGTTTCCTCCCTGAGGGCTGTAAGAAAGATTCATAAGAATCCCATTAAAACAGCCAAAGCAAGGAGGAAGTGCTCTATTTAAAAGATCATCTAGTGAATAATCACTCTTCTGGGGCTGCAGGACGAAGCGCTGTCATTTGCAAAGCTTCTGACTTAGCAAATCTAAAAGCAGCTCTTTGCACACACCAGGGAAAGACAAATACAACAGATTTTGGGTAGCAGAGCACAGGCAGCTGGGATAAGTGCCACGCACCCAGCGGGCCATCTCAGGGAAGTTCGTTCACTCCTCAGCTGAGCACCAAGTCAACAGCAGAGCGAAATTCTGCAGTTTCTCAACCACCAACGCTGTTTGTAGCGTGTGGAAAACAACAGCACAGGGGACCCAGAGCCACGCCGTCTCGAACGTCGGGATCCTCACCTCACTTGCAGTGGGAGGCAGCTCAGGAATTGCGTTAGTCTTTGAGAGGGTTCAGCACTGCTAATTTTATGCACATTTTAGAGATTACACATTAAAAAAAAATATCAGCACGGTACGTTTATCTACCACATGATCTTGTTTTCCATTTAACTGCAACCTTTCATGTCCAGGAGCCTGCTATCTGCCGACAAATTGTCATTTGATGAACCGTTAGATTAAAGAGGAGAAATGCACTTTCTCAGAGAAAGTATTTTTCCTCCTAACACTAATAACGCAGCAGATATTTCTATAGTTTGCAGTCTGAGCAGGCAAGATGGAGGGTGTGGAAGAGGAGAAGCAGGGAGCAGCACAGCGCTACGACTTTCTCAAGGACATGCAGTGGGTCAGACTCAGAGCCCAGATTTGAATCCAGGTCTCCTGGATCCCCATCCACCGGTCCACACCGCCCCTCTTCTCCCAGGAGGAAAATCAGTCTCATTGCACATCTAATCAAGCATACGTTTCCCCCTTTTCTCAAAGGAAGTTGGAAGAGGCGTGTAAATTCATATACAGCAAGATGATGGCCAAGTTAATTATGTTCTATTCATACTATTTGCCACTCCACAGATTTTTTTTTTTTTTAACCATATCAATGACAAAGTTATTTAGAAGTTACTATTTCACAGGCGCAACAAAAGTCAGTTTAAGAAAAAGGGAAAATACATGAAGTAACTCATTTCGTTAACTTCAACCTCAGTAAATCCTCAATGCAGGAAAGCAAACATGCACAACATCCTTTTCTCCTCAGGAAGAGCACCTGCATTTTTTTTTCATTTGGCCAGTGCAACCAGACGAGCTAGTTACAGAAAATTCAGGTAAAAAGTAACACAATGCACTAGGCAGAAGTTACGCTTTGACAGCAGCATCTTATAAAGCAGCCATCAGACTGATGTAAGAAACACAACTGATGGATCCTATTGACAGGCATCTGCAGAAAGCTGAAAAAAGAAAATCTATTAGAGATACACTGTCAGGGGAAAAAGCCCATTTTTTGTTTCAAATGAAGTATGACCTGACAGCATCTTTTTAACCTCATTAAAAGTAAGAAGCACTTACTGAAGTTGATACTTACTGAAGTTCGTACTTGCTGGCTCTAACCCTGATGGGAGAAGGCAGCTTAGACGTCAGCCTCTGGATGAGGCCCCTACAAGCACACAATGTTTTCCAGTATATTTCTATTAGAAGGAGAGAGTTGGAACATGCCAAAAGAACCAGGGCAACCAACGTCATGGGGAAAGAGAGCAAGCTTGGTTTATAACACCAACTGGAGTTTGGCCAAGGAAGAGAAATGGCCAGGGAAGAAGAGGGTACAGAACAGTTCCAATTTCATTTTGCGTGGCCACGTATCTAACGAGGCTTCACCACAGAATGGGCTGTCTCCTACAGCCCCGTTCCTTGCATCAAACCTCCAAGCTTCCTTCCTCACAAGATACACGCTCTTTAGCAACTGCAATACTCCCTAAATTTACCAAAGTATTGTCCTTGTGTCTGCCTGTCTCACTAGCCTTCATCCGCCTGCATGTGCTCATCTCCCTCTGACCCAACACATCCACCCTTCCCGTGCCCTACACCCCCCCATTTCTCCCTTCGCCAGTACTGCACCTTGGTGGAGGTTCTCTGGCCTCCATGGTGGCACCGGTGTCGTTTTCCACGACTGGGCTTTGCTGGATGTCTCCTGGTAGCCTTGGGTCTCCACCGGCAATGAAGTTAACGCTTTTCTTCCACTAGCAAGTCTCTCCTATCGAAGGCTTCTAAGTCTTCTCTCGTCTTCCAGATGCAGCAACCCTTACAAGGGTGAGCTCGCTGCTCTTCCCTCCCAGACACCTCAGCCGGCACCCGCGTCTGCAGGCTAAAACCGAAGTGCCTGTGACAAGCAGCCAAAGAGGAGGAGCCGCTACCGGCACATGATGAGCACGTGTGGAGAACCACTGGTGGCCAGGGGACCTACTTTGAGCCCTGCTGATCTAAAAACACCCGATGGGCTGGGCTCCTTTACAGATGAAGGCTCCAGTTCCCAGGTTGACTTGTACGTGTTGGCCCCCGCCCCCAACAGTAATTTTCTAGAATGCAAGCACGAGCCGTTCTTCTGAAGCAAAGGTTCGAAATACTGCACCACCTTATCTCATAAAGAGCATTAGCAACTGAATCTACTTAACCCTTACAGAGGAGTGGACAAGGACTGCAGAGGTTTTTTTAATCATAAGTTTTCAATTAACCCTTTAGATCAAGCATCATCAGCCAACTCAGGTATGTATCCACCTTTGTGTCCATGTGTCTCTTCTCAGTACGGAATGCAGATAGGACATATCAGACTGCAATCAAAACTTTTTTTCTTCAGAACTTCTTGGCAGGTTTCTGAACTTCTGAAGTGGACAGGATGGGCCAAGGCAGAAAAGAAATGTTTGTAAAAGTTTCATATTAAACTGCTACTAAACAATTCCCATAAATTAAAAAAGAAAAGCCACAGCCTTTTGGCAGCAGCCATTTTTTGGCCTACTGTGATGAGAAATTTCTTACATGTATATGCACAGAAATCACCATCTTCTAACTGCAGACATCAAGCACGCGGCAGGGATGAGGAAAGAATGAACAGTCTGTGTACATCACCACATTTGGATCCAGTATCCAACCCCCCTTTCCTTATAGCTTAGCATCAGATTACTCCAAAAGCAGAAACGTTATCTAACATCCTAAACCAGAAATTTCCTTCATCTGGAATTCAGTTTTCTCAGAGCTATTCACCATCCTTTGATAACCTGTTCAGCTGAACGGTCAGTGAGATACGAACGCTCAGCTTTCTGCAACACTCCTCACGTTGGCACTCTGGCACATGAGGATGCAGTCACATTGCCACAAGCCGTAAATCAACTAAATAACACACATTTCCATGCACATTTCTAACACATTTTTCTCTCTAGAGGGTTAACTTGCTCAGATCTGAAGTGACATTTTATTCTCCATACAACACTGTTAGGAAGGAAAAAGGAGTTCTGATCTAAGTTTTGATAGGCTTAACCAAAACCACAACTATGAAAATGCAACTCGTCTGAGTTCAGAATCCACAACTGAATTTTGCAGCTCTCCTCATTTGAATTACAGTTCCTGTAGTTTTCATTTTATCTTAAATCTTTTTCCCCCAAAGGAATTTGGTCCCATAAAACACTAACCACTCTGAAGACTTGGAAATGTACTTTCTCAACAGGTACAGAACAAACAAGAATAACACACGCTTCCTGCGGTTGCCTCTGCCCATGAGCAGTTGCAGCACCCTGGAAAGACGGTTCTGCCTCCATACCCAGCCACCGTCCATCCGTGCCAAGACAGAGAACCAGGCAATAATTGCTGTAGTGCTTTTGTAGTGCCTGTTGGGAACAGAAATCAGAAAGCAATACTGATCAAAGCTTGTGCTGTTTGGCATCCTGTCTCCCGCAGCAGCCTCTGGGAGATGCACAGTGGAAGAGCACAGGAATCATTTTGAATTGCTATGGACACAGATGGGATCCGGCTTAGCAGCCCAGAGATACTATCCTCTAGCTTTTCAAATCTTCTCCTTTACAGCACCCAGTAAAGCAGGACCCTACCTGTACCCAGCATAGGCCACTATATTAAACTGCTCAATGGCTTTTAACTCATCTTCTGTATTATCACACAAAAGAACAGAAAAAAGGCTCGAGGCTACTGAAGCAACAGAAACTACTGAAGGTGCTATCTCAGCAGCAGCAGAAACTAATTTGGAGCGTACCGTAAGGCAGATTTTTACAAAACTGGATTAATACCACAGTTGCGTTGTGACAGAAATGTTACATTTACGTAACTTTCTAGCAGCACACCATTTTCTAGCTCTAAACCCCTCTGGTCTCCATAAGCTGCTTTGGTGAAGCTGCCTTCCCTCACGCTCACCCACGGGCGAGCAAGCAGCTCGTCTACCAGCTACTACAGAGCCACTACCCTTATCCCACCTCCCACGGGATCTTGAGACTGCTCCCGTCTTCAAGACATAATCCTACAACTATCTTATATTTACGGGGTAATAATGTCTCAAAGACTCCCAGTGTTCTCTGCAACTTGTCACATCAGACAGTCCTAAGGAGTACGCTATGCACTGAAGAATTACCATGCACAGCATCAGAGGGGAACAGCATAGTCAACAAAACAACCAGAACAGGCTACACCTGCTCTTCTGACGGCTTCATCCAAGGGCAGGCACAAGACAAGAGCTCCAGACACCTGGGTCCTGTTTCACACCTGCTTTTTAACACTGAAAAAGACATTTCACCTCAGTACTGTCCATTTCATCAATTTATCAGGGGAGATCAGCTGGTCTTACAGGAAGCAGCTGAAAGGAGCTTCTCCTGCCAGAATTGGCTTCTGGACCACACCAGTAGGTATTCGATGAACCACCAGGACTGTTACCTGTCCCCAGCACACACACACAGAGTACTGGAGGAGCTGGAACCTTGTTTGCACATTTCATCCAAAATCTGCCACCCTTGCAGGTGACTGGCCCCCTTCTCACACTGCCACATTGTAATGCTCATTCAGCATTGCCTCTACAAGAAAAGTTATTATAAAATTAGACCAAGACCTCAACACCACACAACAGCAGGATGTCATGGTTTGCAAGTCTCGCTCTAAGTTGCAATGGCACTTGTCAGCTGCCAGGACTTGAGACTGACTGAGGGTGCCACGAATAAGATCACGTTACACCCCTCATTCATAACCAGAGACCCTCCACCCTGTTTATCAGTCCCAGTACACCTCCTTCATCCACCTGTTCTCACACAGACCTGCAGCTCCAACAGTGGTCACCAAAGAAACGCACCGACCAAGTGCTCACCCCCTCAGTGCTCTTCACTAGGGCCTCTTCCACCCTCTAATGATGGCCTTCAGGACTGTCAAATCTAAGAAAAGTATACTATTTCCCACAGTTAAGCTCCACCCCACAATTGCAAAGGCAAGCCAAAGTTACTCTTGCTGTTTGTTTACCTCCTAATTTATGAACCACCTGTAAGAGGAAAACAGATCACTCCGTATTTCAAGGCTTAATGCTGCAAAACAAGCAGATGGGGGAAAAACTCATCTAAGCAAACACTTTAATCTCAGGGTGGAATAAGGTATTTTAACAAGAAAAAAAAACTGTTATTGACAAACAAAAGATGGCTTAAAGAACACATCAAAAATAATCAGCTCAGCAAACAGCTTGCTTGACAGCACTCCTCTAACAGCTGTTTTGAAAAACACTGGAACTGTGTTTTCCATTTCCACAATGACTCTTTTTTTTGGTTTACACACACTGACCACTACTCATTCACATCACTTCAAGTCTCTGGTTTCCTTAACAGTCAACTTCCACATTTGTTTCGTCGAGTGTCCTGTTACGCCAGAATTTTTGGCCTGATCAATGCAACCAGTTTTCTCGACACCCTGAACAACCAGTGTTGGACAACCCACGCTTTCCTACAGTCATGACGCCATGCAATACTGTTATTGTTTCAGGCACTGACCTGGCACTGGCAAAGCCACTGAGCATTTAGAACCTGGAATATTCGCTGTGCGAGGAAATTGGCTTAAAGTAGAGGTTCAGAAAATAACCAAAAAAACCTAGTGCCTGGTAGCCCGTTAACGGAGCCACAGAGAAACCACTGAGGGAAAGAACGGGATACTGGCTTCACATCGCATCCCACACTCACGCAGCTGAATCCTGGGAGGAAAGCAATTCACATGTGGGCCTTTGGACTGGGCTCTGAGTCAGCGAGTCTTTTGGCTCAACAGGTTTGGAAGTCCTGGGATACCAGGCAAATTTCCGAGCACAGGAAAAGAAACTCAAAGACAAATAACAAAGTGCACATTTAAGAAATAAAACACACGCACAGGTACTGGCCCTCATTAATAAATAAAACGAATGGCTACCACACACGCACACTACTCCACACACGACTTCAAGCCACTAAATCTTCATAAGGCGAGGATCTGGACTGTATTAGCCACGTTTTCCCTTCTTGATTTGCGAGCAGCAGCACCACAGCCCAATCCATCTGCAGTTGAGCGGGCACACGCGAACTGTTGCATGGCGCGCATGGCAATACATTTGATGCAGTAATTCAAACCTTTCACCTGTTAAAGAGTTTTTTTCATACAAACTACTGCGAGCCAGACTGAACCCACACGGGGCAAAGAGGTTTTATACGAGAGGGGAAAGCCCGACCGACCCCAAGCCACTGCTGCATGCAGCTCCACAGCAAAGCCCCCCTGCGCCCAGGCTCACAGACACGGGTCCGTGGAGCAACAGGCACATGTCACCTCCCTGCGCCGTCGGAGGAGCCACAAGGAGCCTTCAGCCCCAAAACAACCAGCGCAACGAGCAATAGTTGAGCTTTTGGCGTGAGCCCGCTCGGAATTACGGCACATCCCACGTACACGGGGAATGCACATCTGCCTCCCTCCCCCCCCGCTGAAGTCCAGTTATCGTAGTCCAGGAAACAGCTAAATATTTGGCCTTGTCGGACCAGTTAGCGAGACCCTCAGAAACATCCAGCTGCCCAGCTTGTGACCATTTAAGAATACGATCGCCCGCAGCCGGGTCCCCAGTCAGCGCTCGCCAGTGTTTACATAACGCGAAACATCCCTCGCAACTGTGCCTCAACTAGCGGAGCAAAAAACACGGCCAAACTTGGAGCGGACACGCCGCACCACCACCGAGGCCTCCTCGCTCGCCCCGCCGGGCCCCGGCCGGCGACCCCCGGCCCCGGTCCCA
>JAVJGG010000037.1:22508131-22524067 GCA_035590195.1 Aviceda cuculoides | reverse complement strand
GGTGAGCGGTGAGGCGAGGCGCGCGCCCTTCCCCCCGCCCTTCTCTCTTGCCGCGAGGCGGTTCCCGCCGCGTCCTGAGGCTGAGGGACCGGGCGGGCTGAGGGACCGGGCGGCTGCGGCGGGGCCGGGCCGGGCCGTGGGGTGTCCCCGGGGGTGGTGGGGGAAAGCAGGGCCTACTTCGTTTCGGAGAACCCCGAACGAACGGGTCGCTGTGTAGAAACTCGAATTAAAACTGCTTCGCAGCCGTGTCGGGCCGAACTCGTGAGAACCTCAGCTCGGGCACGGGTGCTTGGGCTGGTCCCGTCTTGCTTTTCCTGCTCGGAGAGTGCTCGGGTGTCTGCCGGGCCGGTCGGGTGCTCCTGAAGATGGAGAGAGGCCTGGGCAGTGGTGCCGGAGTCCCGGTGGCCTTCCCTATGTCCCCACCTGAGTCTGCCCTGACTGCCCCCCAAACCTAGTCTGGGTGTTTTTTTCAGTTGTTTGTTTCAACAAGATTCCCCACAGCTTGAACTGGCGAACACTGGGAATACGTGTGCTGGAGTACTCGCCTGAGGGGGGTTGTCTGCTGCCATACCGCCCGGGGAGGTGGGAGCCCCTTACTTGGCCAATATCAATGCTACTGGGGCTCTGGTCCCCCCACCCCCAGGCTCTTTTAGGTCTGTGTTGGTATCGAAGGAATCGAAACACCGAGTGATGTGTCATGTCTCTTGTGTGTACTTCAGTAAAGTTATTATTTACGTATCCATATCTAGATAGCCTTTCAGGTTCTATTCAAGTGAAAGTCTCTTTAATTGCTTATTTGTTTCTGTTTGTGCTGCTGCTGCTCTTCTGAAAAACACCGTGCGAAGCTGAGCATGCCTTCTTGATGAAGGCAATGCTTAAAGTGGGTTGATGTGCGATGATGGTGCCTACTGTGAAGGGATACTGAGGTTTTTCTGTATCATTGAAGAGCAAATGCTTTGCTAAAAGAGCTATCTTCAGTTATTAGAAATAGGATTGCTGTTAGATTTCACAAAAGGCTCTAGTAAACTTTAGCAGACAATCAATATTCTATCACGGCAGACTTGGATCTTTTTCTTGTGTGAGATGGCTTGCAAATAGTAAAAACATGAGGGGCTGCCTCTCTCATTGCCTCTTGGTTTTGTAATGCTGGGAAGCTGTGTCACGCAGGCAGTGTGGAAACTTACTAAGTAAAGGGAAGGATGCACAGTGGTAATAATGACTTTACTATTGCAGGCTGCACTTAAGAAATGTGACAATATTTAAAGAGTATGAATTAAATAATCCATATTGCACTAGGGCTTTATGTCACTAATACATGTTTCATGTAATCAATTTCAGCATTTCACTGTGGGTCTCACTGTGAGGTGAAAAAATCATTTGACTTACTTTATGCAAGGCAGCTAGCAACTTCGACAGTAGGTATTGGAAACAAACTACTACTGGCTTTCAAGCTAGGTTCACAACATAACTTGATTATACTTAGCTAGAAAACATTTTTACCAAAAGTAAAGCGAGGGAAGAATTAGCCTCTATCTCAAGCACAAATGAGATCACTGGTTTCCACCACATTTTTAGAACTGGGGAGCTAGTGTTTTAGTGGGTCTGCTCTACATTACCACAATACTTTCAACATAAGTATAATCATAGGAAAATACAGACCCTGTTGTTGAAGTTGAGCTGAAGCTGACAACGAACTGCATGTGCTAGCTAAATAATATTGTGAAGATACAGGCCATTATTGTTGCACACTCTACCTAATATAGTAAAGAACATATCTGTCAGCCTCTGCTGTTGGACTTCTGCCTCCATAGTTCTTAGAGATTAGTTCCTTGGTGTTAGCTACCTGTATATTAAAACTAGATGTTTAAAGTTGCTTAATTAACTATACAAATATAGTTTCTGGATGTGACTTCTATGCAGAAAATCTGTTCTTAATTTAGTGTATTCCACTGTTTTCAGCTGAGGAGCGCTGTCAGACATCTGAGCCTTGTGGTCTGTGATGTGGTGTTACCATAGAGCTGGCTGTCGAAGGAAGGTCCTATTTCCAAACAGGAGGTGGAGCTGTGAAATGAGCCTTGGTGGGGAAGAATAATCCTGTGGAATCGATATTTGGTATCAGTCGGACACAACACTGGTGGACATGCCAGAAGTCTCAGCTGTCACTGTGTAAGAGGGCTGCAAAAGCAGCAGGTTCATAAGGAAGCCTTTGGACATTTCTAGCTGAATGTACACTGGCAATCTATAGAGACTTTTCAGATTTTGGAAATGAATGCTAGGCTGTAAAGTGAGAGTTATTTTTTCACATGCTTTTAGACAGCAGCTCACTAGTGAGCTCTGAATCTTGTTTTGAAGACTGCTTCAAGGAGTTGTTTTAGCTACAGTGGGTTGGAAAGAGATTGGAAAGAAGGGAGTGGTGCAACTTTGTACCACGTTGTCGTTCCCTAAGTACTAAAAAATGTAAGCAAGGTTATCCTGAAGCCCTTTTATGGACTCAGTTGAAGACAGTCTTTAAGTGCTTAGATTCTTTTTAGAGGAAAGGATGCAGCTAGCTTCAAATATGGTTAGTTCAAAGGAAAAAGTATCTGTAGCCCTTCTTGCAGCCCTGTTGCAAGTTGTGTGAATTTTAAGCACCACTGGGAGAGACCCAAGCAAAAGGAGGGATCTATAGTGGAGAAGAACTAACGAAATTGGGTATGCAAGGTTATATCAAATACTCCAGCTTCTCTTAGAGTGGGGAGAGGTGTTGGATAGCTGATGTGAACTTATTTACTGATCATTTGGTAGGCTGGTGGTGTTGTAACTACATAAATAACAGTAAACTCCAGAAGCTGGCAGGTAACTAATGATTCTTTGTCTTCCTGGTTTGTGAGTCAACAGGTAGATGCTTTCACCAGAACAGTTTAACTTTATGAAGAGAATCTTGTAAAGTAACAAAAAAAGCAAAAAAATCCAACTATCGAAGAATCGAGGTCTTCTAATCTAGCCTGTGCTGCAAAATGGCTATATGTACAAAGTCCAAAGTTCACATTTGGTTCTGCATACCCACCTTGTCATCTAAATAATGTTACATCAGTTCACATTTTTTACAACCCTATCTCTGCGGTTTGGCTACTTTTAATATACACATTGCATACTGTGTTATTCCTCTATATGCGTATGGAATTTTGTTTGAACTCTCGTACATCTAAATCCCAGGCTTCTTTTTCTGTCAGAACTTGCACTAAACTTCTAGAGTAGTGTTAGAAGTGTGATAGTCTGGGAATGTCTGTCTTGGTGAATATTTCTGTTATTAGACTTGAATTTCCTGCATACCAGACATCAGGATCTTGGAAAAAAAAAAAAAAAAAAAAAAGCTGCTATATCTTAGAACTGTCTTTGCTTATTTTAGGTTCTGTCACTGGTCCGCCTGCTTGAGTCTCTTGTAAAAGTAGTGTGTGATCACAGATCACTGCCAGGGTATGTTCAGGTGCGATATGACATGCCAGATTATCTTCCACGGTGGATGTGTAAGCCAGTGCCGGCTGGCTTTCTTGGGACTCGCCCACTCGCAAGCCTCTGACCGTTGCCAGAGGAGGAATGAGGTGGCTGAATTCAATGTGAGTTAAGTGGTGAAGGTAACTCAGGAATACTGAAAAGAAAGGAGAGGGAGTTTTCTTCCCCAATTCCTCCATCTGTTGGTGATGAGTTGGGTAACTGCTTGGCAAGCTAGCTCTTGGGTAGTCAGCCCTTGAAACATCACCTGCCCGTTGAGAAGCTTTTATGCAGCTTCTGAGCTGTCCTTCTTCGTTCCAGCACAAGCTTCTGAGCAGGGATCATGGATGCTCTTGTTTTTTGGGTGAGGAGCGCAGCGCTCAGTCTGTGGTCTTTAGAGGGCTCTCAGGAAACATCTGATGAGGCATGACGAGACCTCTGGGGCCTTCGTTGTCCTGGAAAGAGCCCACTAAAGCTGAAGGAAAATGTGTTGTGTTTCTCTGGAAACTGGCTGAGGCCTTAAAGGGAAAACATCTTATTGAAATAGTTAAAATGTTCTTCGGTCACTTGTCCTTTACTTCTGAAACTTGAGGCTCTTCCACAAGGCCAGTCTTCCAGAGGAGTGGAATATAACTGACTTGAAAGTTTGTCTAATCTCTGGTACACAGAGCTGCAGGTGCTGTACCTATCTGCCAGCAGCATGGTTGGTAATAAAATCCTGCATGTGCCTGTTATTAACTGGAAAATCATGTGTAGTTAGTATGCAAACAAGCATAGGCTTGTCCACAAAAGAGCACTTTACAGTTTCATAATCTCCAGATTCTTCACTGATGCATCAAGCCTTCATAGGAATGGAGTGAAATGCCAAAATTCCTAACCTGAAAATGAATAGAAAGGACTCTGGATTCTTTCTTGGCTCTTAGGTACAGTAGGGGAACATGTTTCTCCTCATTAGAGCACAAACATTACCCTCAGTCAAAGTTCTGAATTACCCAGACTTCATGTAGAAAGAGCTGCAGATGGGTTTTTTTGTTCTCAATTTAAGTTCTGCTTGCTGCTTCTTCCAAACAGGTGGTGATCAAGGTGCCCCTGTTGCCATTTTGTTGTGCTGTTTTTGTTGGTGAAATGCTGCTCAAAGCAAAAGCACCTCCAAAGATGAGGTGGAGGAGGAGTAAGACTTTTCAGATTTTCATTTTCATAATCTTTTGGGTGGTGTTTTCTTTGCAGATGGTTGCTATTCCAGGAGGAGTGTTCACAATGGGCACTGATGAGCCTGAAATACAGCAAGATGGAGAATGGCCTGCTAGAAGAGTCCATGTTAACAGTTTCTACATGGATCAGTACGAGGTCAGCAATGAGGAGTTTGAGAGATTCGTGAATTCTACTGGGTACGTTACTGAGGTAAGGCGGAAGGGTATACAGTCTCCTGTCATCTTTCTTTGTGTTGGCAAAACCCCCATTAAAAACTTAAGGCTGTTCTTTTTTGAAGGATGTCACAATACTTGCTTGGGGTTTGCATACTAGAATGTTTCTGATGTAAGTAGTGTAGAGAGAAAATTGTCTTGCCTTGCTGCCCAGGGATCTAAAAGGGCATTTAGATGTATACAGTTACATTTATTAAGTGTCTTGATATCTGAACTAGTATCTTCCGTGCAGTATGACTGAGGCAGCCTGGGTGAAGCTAACAGATGGCTGAAGATGTTTATGCGGGGTTTTGGGGGTTTTTTGTTGTTGGGGTTTTTTTTGACCTTTGGGTCCTAGGACATCTTTGTACCAATAAAACTATGTTGTTAGATTTTCCTTATTTTAGAGGACTGGGGATTTAAAAGACTGTGGTGGCTGAGGACTCTGCAGGCTAGTTCAGCGCAGCTACTTGCTGATGAGCTGAGCAACAGAAAGCCCTGCTGTCTAAAGAAGATAGAATAGCAAGTATAATAATAGTTTTGTGCATGTTGCTGGGAACAATGGACTAAGAAAGAATATGTTGAGGTTCTTCCAAGAAAGAAGCTACCTGTGCCTGAGGCTCTGATCTTTCCTGACAGTTGACTGTTCCTACGCAACTTTTATAAAAACCTGACAGGCCTTTCAGGCAAATAAAAGCTTCAGTAATGATCAGGTCTCAAAGGAGGCACTTTGCTGAATTCACCTGATTAAACTGGTTCTCATTTGGAAGACAGGATCCTTCTGGTTGGATGAAGGGCTTCTTTTATCTACGGCACTATTTCTGTTTTTAAGTTCTTAGCTCAATAATTACGAAAAAATGTTGCTTAATAATTTTGAGTTTGAACAGGGCTTACTTGTTGCAAATGGCTTCTGGAATGAGCAGATGTGCAGTGGTATTTAAATGCAGCACTGCATCAGATGGAGTCTGTTTCAGACAGCACTTCATGGCTCAGCTGGTGTAGTTGGGTGCTCCACTTACGCTTTCTCCCATCTCTCCTCACGTGGGGCCCCCTTTTATGCTGGATTTGGAAAAATAAACTCAGAGTTAGAGTAAACAGCACTGATTCTGCAGGGGTTTTGGGGGGGGATGCAGCTGAGCTGGTTTTTGTGTATTTAAATAATGTTCACATTACTTACTGCGGATAAACAGAGCCAACCTACTTTTTGGTTTTCTTTTATTAAGGACTAGACTGAACTGCAGTGGCAAGTGAAACTTGAAAGTAAATAGAAAGCTGAAGAAAAAAAATCTCCAGATGTATAGCTATCTTGTTGAACCAAAAGTATTTTTTAACAAAATAATAGTAATAAAACCAAAAGCCATTGATGGAGGCTGTCAGACTGAAATTTGGGGTCCTTTAGGTGATAAACCTGTTTGCCTCTGTCTGGGTCTTTCAGATTGGGCAGGAGTGGGGGGAAAAAAAAAAAAGGTATTTTTTTTCTTCTCTTTGTTAAACCTGTTCACATCTTTGTCTGGGTCTTCCAGATTGGGCAAGTGAAAGAAATTATGTATTTTTTTCTTCTCTTTCCTTTCTGAAACTGAATATATAAAGATTACAGTCATATGCTAAAACTTCGTGCAATTTGGGTGGTGAATGCAATCCTTCTTTCAAACTGTGCTTCTCGAAGAGTTCTTAGCATGCAGAAGCAGCTCATGGTGATCATTCTCAGTCTTTGAATGCCTATAATAAAATGAAGAAATTGAGAAGGGCAAATGTGTTGAATTCTGATAACATGTTTTGACTTTCCTAGTATATCAATTCACTTGGCTTACCAAGGGAAAAAAGCCCTACGTTGGTATCATGCACTGTGATTCATTTAAATTATTTGTATTTTTTGTTTCTTTTGGCTTTATATAATGCTAGATGTAATGACTGGGTTACTTTTAACTCTTTTATTGTTGTTGCAACAGCACTTTAAATCATGGTGCTAGTGATGATGAAGGAGCAGTAAGTGACAAGGTTTAAGCCTAAGTTTGTAATTCCCAAAGGAAGAATAAGAGAGATGAAATAGGCCCTTGAATCTTAGATTGACTGTAGCATTTTAAAGGAGTTGGGACAATTGGAACTGCATTTTTAATTAATAAAAGTAAAAACATTTGCAGAAGTTCTGTGAGCTGCCATCTGTCCAGTGGCTGTCGAAGAATAACGACATCCAGAGATAAAATGCCTTCTCTTCTGTTCCAAAATAGCTTCCTTGAAAGAAACTCAAAATTACTATTAGAATTTCCTTATCCTTGATAAAATAAAGTTGTAAATGTGAGTGGCATTTTAAGAATAACATTCCTTTGATAATATGGTTGAATCTTTTGTTCTTTATATAGGCGGAGAAATTCGGCGATTCCTTTGTGTTTGAGGGAATGCTGAGTGAAGAAGTGAAGGCTGACATCCACCAGGCAGTGAGTAACACAGCAGGGTAAAGCTTACTTAGCAATTACTGGGGTAGATGTGTTAGCAATTATGGCAGTAATAGCTAAATTGTGTGATGTTCCTGAAGCCGTGTACAAAAATGGGGCTTATGGCAGGGGGGTTGGCCTAGAATGATATACTCCCTCAAGTGCGGAGGATTTACACTTTATTCACTGTTCTCTTTCTTTCTTTTTTTTTTTTTTTTAAACAAACAAAAAAACCCTGCTTCTGATAAACAAAAGTTAGTATCAACCCCTTCTTGTCTTCTTTTGCTTCCGAAGTGAGAGATACTTAGGACTGTAGTCAGTGGTGCAGATAGAAGGCTGTTTATTTGTATTACGTGTAACACAGCGATGCTTCAGAAACTTAGATGTCACTAGTGGCTCTACTGAATGATGTGCTGTGTAGGCAAAGAACAGGAGTGCTTCTGGCTCCAAGAACATATGTACATGTGACCAGCATGCTCTGCCAGTGCAGCCTTACGTCCAAAGTGGGTAAATCCTGGATCCTGCTGATTTAAGAAAATGAGGATAATCTGTGTATCTGATAATACAGCGATGCTTGCATGAGTGTTTTTTCTAGGTTAACTAGACACAAATATTCCAAAGTGCCATTTCTGTGGCAGACCTGAGTCTGTAAGATTCCTTATTATGTTGTGAATGGCTAAAGTTTACTGCGCTTCTTGCATCTCTGTAGAAGATCCTGTATGCCTTGCTGTTTTTTCAGTTCCCTTCGTCTTGCTAGGGCAACATAGTGATCCTGGTAGGTGCAGTGCTGATGAAACTGGAACTGATCCAGTTTTCCTGTTGAGTGGAAGTGAATATTAGTTTAAAAAAAAGCAAAAGTTTGGTAGTGAAGGTTCCCTGCCCTGCCCCTTCGCTTTTTTCTGTTGTGAATGTGTTGCTGAGCCTTTCTTAGGCTTCATTTAACTCCTCTTTAACCTTAACAGGTCACTTAACCTTTACAGCTCCTGATAGTAAGCAGATTATGTGTTGTCATCTGCTGGATGAATTGATCTGCTTTGAGCAGAAGTTTGGACAAGATGACCTCCTGAGGTCCCTTCCCATCAGAATTATCCTCAGGTCTGATGAACACACTGCATTTCCAGATCTCTCGTCCCATACCTTTAAAAAGGCCTTAGAAATGAAGCATTCTGATGTGCATAGTGTGGCAGTTGTTGGGGAGGGGTGCATGGCTTCAAGTTGCTTTTACTCTGGATAGGAATTTCTTTGCTTTTTGGTTAATTTTCTTTTGGATCAGCAAAGCTAACTTGGCTCATACTGCAGCTGCTGGAATCAACACAGCGAAGCAGGGTGTACGCAAGGCAGAGATAAGTAGTAGCAGGACTGAAACTGCATCTTCTGGCAATCGTTCAGTTAGATATAAATAAGTGTTCAAGGGAAACTGCACCTATAGAGGAGCACAACTTTTTTGTGCCACCTTTTGTACCTTTTGATGCTAGATAAGCAAAGAGAGAGGTGAGACAGTCTGAGACAAAATTATTTTTAAAATTATTCAAAATTATTAGCAAGGTTTTACTTGTGTACAACATTTGATCCAAGGTACAACCTCAAGAGTTTAGAGGATTATTTGTTATGATAAACAACTGAGAATACCTGTGGCTTGTAGTTTTAGTCATTTACTTTTTTCCAAAATAGTTTATCACACAAAGAGAATTTTTCTTCCATGTGCATGGTGCAATATGTTACAATAGTGACTATTCATTGTTCTACATAAATGATGCTCTTGGTTGAGGGGGGAAGTCTGTAGAGTTTGGTTTTTATCTTCAAGGGGCAGACTGATAAATCGGAGGTTTCAAGAAGCCCTATGTCAATGTGTGCTGTGAAGGACTAGCAAAAAATGTGGGGTTTTGTTCCTACTGCAAGGGAAGAAAGATTACAAGAATAGTTTGTTATCTCTTAATTCAGGACTAACATTTCTGTACTGTGAGATATAAAAGGACTAAATTGGACTTCCCAAATACGAGCATAACTGATGTTGAAGGTGGAATAAATGCGGATGGGCTCATCCCATCTTGATAGAAGTTGGTATTGGAGAAATTCTTTTTCCTACCCTAGTTCTGTGATGCAGAAATCCCTAAATCAGGCTCTCTGTTTTAAAACAAACAAACTCTAAGAATGCTGGTGTAAGCTCAGCCTTGGCTACTTTTATAAACACACAGAGTGTTGGGAGTCACTTTCCTGGGTGTGTCAGCCAAATCTTGAAGTGTTGGCTGTAATGCTAGCAGAATAAGTATTATGCCAGAGAGCTGGAATGGAGCCCGAACTGGTCTTTTTGGCGGCTGCTTTATGAAAGTTTTCTGTATTTGTTAAAAGTGAACTTTAGGAGACTGTCCTTTTGCCATGTTTTCAGTATTTATTATTAGGTCATTTTGCAAGTTGCTGGCATGCATAGCATTGTCGAAATGAACACACAGAAAGATTGTACTAATTATTCTGGTAAAGTGATCTGGAGCATAGTGACTGCCTGCCTTGTAGTTTGGCACTTCTTAACTTAATGCTGATGCCGTGGACAAACTTATATTCTAAAACATGGCAATATCATGAGGATGTGAAAAAGAAACTAGAAGCTGCTTTTCTTCCTCCTGTCTGCCTGTCCCCTCACCATCGACCTACCGTGAAATCCAACTTTTAGCAAGGAACTTCTGTCTGCAAGGAAAAGGTGTCAGAAGGCAGCTCAGTGGCAGAGTGGAAAGAAAACTCTAAAGTCTGAAGATACAGCTTAGGATTTTATCTGTATATGCTTCTGCCTCGCAAAACTGTGTCTTTTTCTTGTTCTAGTATGCGTTTTCTGTGAGAGGTTATAAATGTTGAAAGTACTATGTGGAAATGCAGAAGCATCCCAATTATGGGGCAGGGACTTTAAGGGTTCTGCAAAAGCAAATTCTTCCTTGGGATCTGCAAGCTTAAATTAAACGATGGAAAATAAAAGCTAGCTTCTTGTTATGTTGCCCAAAATGTTTAAAATCTACTAGTGTCTGCTGGGGAAAAAATGGTGAAAGGAATCTAATACTACTCAATTACTTTAAAAAAAAAAAAAAGTGAGCACACTTTAAAACTTGGCTACTGCAGTGTAACTGTTCAAATGTAATAAGAAAAAGCGTAAATTGCCTGAAGTTTGTTTTCATCAGCAGATTGTGATGACCGGCAATAGAAAAGATGAAGGCTTTTTTCCTCAATGTATACCTTAGTCAACTAATATTTTAGCTTGTGGTATGTACCTTCTTGGATCATAACTATCACCATGAAAAGCAGAAGTAAGAAATTGGTGTATTACTGGTACTGAAAATGGCTCCACCAAATTGATGGGAGAAAGGACTGTATTTTTGCTTTGCCTTAATGGCTTAGATGTGTTTTGATAAGGCCTTTTTCCAGTTGAAGCACAGGGGTGCTAAATGCAAATGTGAGTATAGGGGAAGAGCAACAGGAATCTGTATTTTGGAGGTACTATTTCAGAAGTAGTGTTTCATACACAGTGAAAGAATGGGAGAAAGGTGGAAGTGAAGATACTGAACTAAGTGGTATAAGTAATGAGGTGCATGTGTCTGTTGTGGAGTATCCGGGGGTTTTGCTCTATTTGGCCACTTTGCTTCTCCAGTTCTTAAACCAGACGGATTTATCATAGGCCCTCAGTGGAAGCAGACAGCTAAATTAGAACAGAGGTGGGGCTGGTGAAAGCTAATGTGGGAGCAAACCAGCTTAGCACGTAGAATAATTGTTGGAGCTCTGGGTGTGCATTTCCTGGAGGTGAGGTGGTCTCCTAGATAGCCACTGCTACAGGAATGTAGGTTGGACCTAACCCTCTTCTGGAAGGGAAGCAATAAAAAGGGGTGTAGCATCCAATAATTGAATTGTTCTGGATTTCTGGGAATTCGAGTTTTAGTTTTGGCCTTGAAGTTTGCAGTGGTAACATGGCAGAGAGCGAAAATTTAGCACTGTAACAGATGAGGGTGTTACTGATAGAATTGGTGAGGACTTTTTCAAATAAAAAAGGATTTTTCTAGGGCAAGGGTAGAAGGTCCCTTGAAACAAATGCTTTGTGTGGGCTTAACAAGTTTTGATAGCTTCAGATACTAAAATCAGTTCTCAGACTTGCAGGTTAAAACCAACTACCAATTACTGCACCTGTTACAGCTGTTAAGTTATGGCCTTTTTGGGTACTTGGCCTTTGCTTTAGATGTCATAGATAAAAAACAGCCTAGAATTGCCAATAGCTTGGCATTTGGAAATTATTTTTTTCTTTCCTTCTCTTTTGAGAGAATTTGGGGAAATGGAAAAAGCTCAAAATTTAGAGATTTTGCTATTCTTATTTTATTATGAAACTATTTTCCTGCTCTTTTATCTCCCTGACTTAGTTACAGAGGAAGTAGAGAGGGTACTATTATTCTGTGGCATTGTAAAATGCCGTTTATATGGCATTTTAATGTATCTTAGACCAAAAAGCATGGGAATTGTGTCTGTGAAATGAGAAGGTACTGAGGCATGCTTGCCAGTGAGGGGATTTGAGAGCTCTTGCAAATAACCGCAAGGGTTTCGCTTGCTGTGCAGCTACCATGAAAAGGGTAAACAGGATAGCACTTACTGAGACTGGAGTACAGCGTAAGTCAGATTTGCTCACTGGAGAGTAGTGGGAACATTTTTATTCTTGGCTTGTGGAAGATAACAAAATTAATTTTTGCTTCTAGGCTGGATAAACTCTGCAATGAAGAGACTGAAAGCATACAAATCTGTATACTGCATTTGTCTTTAGGAGGTATTGAATTTTTGGTCTGAGAATGCAATGAAATTAGTTCACTGGCAGACTTGAGCAAATACTATTAAGGAGTTCTGCTCAATTCAGAACTATGGGATGCTACTTTCGTCCCTGTTTATATGGAAACCTCTGCAGTAGTCTTGAGCTGTGCAATTTACCTATTTATAGCAGTGCCTCTCACCTGTAATTCAGAGGGCATAGTCCCATTCTAAAAACAATGAAAACTTTATGCATTTCAAATGAGTATTTCAAAATAATAATGAAACATACAATGATTGCCGGTAATATAGCAGTGCTAGTGTTTGTAGCAGTTACTATGGAGAATGTACCTCCTGACAGCGTGTGATACTAACTTGCTTATATGTGGCTTGGGGGGGGAAGCAGGTTGTTTGTCTGATATTGTTAGAATGTCAACATACGTGGGATACATAAGTAGCAGTTGACAAATACACTTATTGCTACTTTAGAGGTAAATTTCATTTCAACCACACTTGGCTTTTGCTTTTTCAGAGGCCTTTCAGAGAGGAAACTGAAATCAAAGGAAAAGATGGGCAAGCCTATTTCTTGCAGACCCCAGTGCTTCAGGTATCCCCTGTAAGGAGTTGGGAAGATGGAGCTGTTAATCTCGATCTTCTTGTGGTGTGCTCCCACTATTGGGATAAAGAATGATGTGCAGGAAGCATATCTCACTGGGAATTACCAGTAATATTAGTCCATATTTATGAATATAAACTACAACTTTGAAGGGGGGCATTGCCTGTGCCTCAGGCTGTAGATATATCTGTGCATGCCTCATTTTTTTTAATGCTCATATTCACTCGGTTATTGGAAAAAATTACTAGCTTGAGTGCAGATTTAGATGTTGGCTGAAAAATAGACTTCCAGAGATGGAACTCACCAGGAACATGAGTTCCTCAAAAGAAACTTCTTTGGATTCCAAAACCTGCACCTAATGAATCTTACTGGATTTTAGCACCAAATATTTTTGGTTATTTTTCTTGGAGGATTGACATAGCTGTGAAGTATTACACTGTTAGAGTGAGATTCGATGACCTTTCCTTACACAAAGGAAAAGGTCCCTTCGTAAAAGTAAAGTGCTAGTTTCCAATTAAGTCTGAAATCTTTTCTCTAACTGATGACTTAAAATACATTTATTCTTATTCTATAAAGCTGCTGCCTTTCCTTTTTGCAGTACTGCAATTTCAAACTACTTTAAAATATTGGGACTTAAGGCAAACAATATCAATATTCAGTATTACACAAAAACCTGTATTGCTTTTATTTCTGAGCTAATGAGGGAGGCTAGAAACCTTAGAAAATAAGAATGAAAACAGATTCTTCTATAATTTGGGCTTTTGGGGGACTGGGACTTTTAATTGGTATAATAAATAGCATGGGACTTGCAGTAGTGTTGCAGAAGCTGGCAACATGAAGTATTAGTTATCTCCTGGAAAAAATACTCAACTGTCAACTTGTAAGCTGTTTCAGTGTGCTTAATTACTGATTTGGTGGAGGATTTGACAATCAAGTTTCAGTTCAGTTTATGTTCATAATTATAGAAGGTTTTTTCTTCTCTGCAGAATATTTTCAAGTACAAATATGAATTGTAGCTGCATATGTAGATGATGTCTCCCTTACGCAGCTACTATGACAACCTTGATAACTGGCTAGGAGAGATCTATTCTTTGTCCTGAGCCTTGAAGCAGCATCCACTTCCACACTATTTACATTGCAATGTCTCCCTGACTCAGTTACAGCTGTTTCAACTTACACACAAGCCGTTGCTATAGAGATGATGTACTGCATAGAAATAGGTCATGTTGGTGTTGTTTTCAGTGCACCCATAAAAAGGAGAAGCAGAGCTGCAGACTGGTGAAGGTGAATGGGGAGCGTGCGTCTGGCAGAGGGATTTTCCTTGCATTTGGAAAACAGCTTTAAAATCGAGTGGGACCACTACATGGCTCTGGCTTGTTTCAAACCGCCCCTCGTGGTGTGATGTGTTCCGAATCCGACTGCCAAGCCGAATCCATCAGAGGAGGGGGCTAAGCTTTGTCTCTGCCCTCCACTGATCCCCCCCTCTGACCCCGAGCAGGACTTGACGAAGACAGTGACAAGAGCCAGCCAAAATGCTGCCTGGGTAAGCGTCAGTCGAGAGCTGGGCTGTGCTAATACAGCAGTCCGGGATAGCTGCTGCTCGCTGATGTCTGCGGCTGCTGAATCACAGTCCCAACGCTCCATCGATCCGTTCGTACCCATCGCCTGCTCCTGCGGGCAGGTGTAGGTTAACGTTACCCGTTTACTGGCAGCGCCTGGCAGACTGGGCTCCCGTGCTCCTTCCATGGGGAGGAGGTGCTGTGGTGAGCGATACGTGCTTGGGAGCTGCGTGTGGAAGGTGGGAGAGAGATCTCTGCCCTGATTCTTAGTGAGGGAAGAAGTTTTGGAGGGTTGTTGGGAAGGTACACTACTTAGAACTTAGGTGTAAAGTTCCTTGTGACCAGGATCCCACCTAATATGATTTCTTTGTGGTTTCTGAGGGGAAAATGACAGTGGCTCATCTGTTGCACAGTGATCATTTTTATTTCTTAAACTCTCTGCCCTGCTAAAAATGTTCTATTTTCTGTCTGCCCCTTTCTTCAGTAGTTCGTTAATCAGCTGTTCAGGAATTAGGATATGGCTTAGAGGAGGAAAAATTGACAGAGATTTATGTGTATCTGCCTTACATGGATAAAATAAAACCTCATCCAAAAATTACATTCTTCACTGAATCACTAAGTTTTTTCTCATGTCCTACCAATCCTAGCAGTGAGGGTGTCCAGACCACTGGGTGTATTTCCCAGAGATAATGCTTCATAACTTCCCTGCTTCCAGCTGATGCACACATTGCTTTTGCAGCCAAGAGGATGCTTTTGCAAATTAAAGATGTACAGTGTTTAACACAATCTGATTCAAACAAATGGTAACCTATTAAGTCAGCTTCTGAAACTGAAGTGTGTGTATCTTTCTTTAAGAACCCACTGCTTAATAAATGATTCTTGAAGTGTTTTCCAGACACACAGACTACATTTCACTTAGAAAAATCTCCTTAAGACAGTTGATTCCTAAATTGTTAAAGTTCTTACTCTGCAATAACTTTTGCTTCTTCAAGATTTTTATCTTGACCTAGTGTACACAGACCTTATTATATTAAAATAGCACTATAATGCTGTAGCACAGCAAAAAAAGTTTGGAGCTACACGTCTGGACAACAGCATGAATTTCTCATCTTATGGGCCCGACTTAAGGTTAAAATCTACAGCTTTGTTATTTCAAGTGACTTGCTGCATGTTAGAAATGGAATTAAAGCCAAGATTAGCTACTCAGTTGAGTTTATTTTTGGTAATTTTTCTAATACATAAATGTGATTTGCATTTGAAATTTGGAGCTAAAGTGGGGAGTTGTGTGGGTTTTGTTTGTTTGTTTGTTTTCCCCTAACATGGCCAGTGCCATGTTAGGTGCAAGACTAATACAAATGTTTTTATGGTTATTGGGTGGATTTTTTGGGTGTGTTTTTAAGGGTATTCCCTTACTGCTTTTGCAGTAGCAGTAACGGTGTAATGCTGACAATGAAACTTCACTTTCCTGATGTTCCCCCCTTTCATTTTTTTCTATGTATCTTTAGAAAGGAACTTTCTTCAAGATAATTGTAAAGTAGTCTAAAAATCTTGAAATCATGAGTTAATGGAGCAGTTAGAGTTAGGATATCCCAACCTACTTTGAAAAGAAAATTGAATGCCTAAAACTTTGAATTTTATGCAAGCTGATAGTGGGAGTACAGGCTTTAGTTCTGCAAATCGCTTCGAGTGGG
>JAVJGG010000037.1:22496460-22508031 GCA_035590195.1 Aviceda cuculoides | reverse complement strand
AGTACAGGCTTTAGTTCTGCTAATCGCTTCGAGTGGGAAACTTGTAGGTTGGAATATCGTCCCAGCATTATCATACCATGTTCTCTTTTCTGCACAGTGCTACAAGTCTGTGATAAGCAGAACAGTGAGTTCTTAAAAGTTTAATCTTGGAGCAGAAAGCTGGATAATCCAAGTTTTCAGCTGGATCAGACCAAAACAAGTATTGAGCTTCTCTGCCTCTGACATGTACTTTGCTCCTAGAACTGCATTTCCTTGTATATGGAGGCGGTTGTGTAACATTTGCAAGGCCATTATGTTTTTAACCAACTCTGTTACAAGTGATGGGCTATGCTGTAAAGAGTTAATCAAAATGAAGGCGATATTGTCCTCTAATTCAGTATCTCTTCAAGATCTATTCAGCAGCATATGCTGCTATTTTTACAAGATGAATCTGTTGCCAGTCTACAGAACACAAGTTTTGGAGTGAAGCATGAGAACTGCTAAGCATTATGAAAGTAACTAAGCTTATTAGTGGCAAGGGAGGGCTTTGCTGTATTAACTGTGATGTTGTACCATCTCTGTCTAATTAGCTCTTCTACTAATTAGATTTGGAGCAATTAAAAGCTTTAAAGATTTCCGAGAAGTTTTTTGAAAGGACTGTAAATTTCAGGTACCTGACTTTCTCTTTTGGAAGGAGCATCTTGGTGCATGCTCGCTGGTGTCTGTGGCTGACTTAGATGAGTTTCCAATTAATTATTGAAGGCTGTACGTACTCTATCACTGTTATTGCTGTCCTAGTACTATATGTGTAACTTCTCTAAAGATCTGGGTGTTCTGCAAAGACTGGCAGCCATTTGGTGTTCAGTTCAGCAGAGCCAGAAACAGAAGACGTGCACACGTAGTGCTCTTATGCGGAGAGACTATATTTTTCCTGGTTTAAAATAAACCATTCTGATTGAAAGCATCTGCTTTTTCTTTTGCATAACAAAAATGTTTTCCAAAATTAAAGTCTTCTAGAGTGTAAGTCTTTGCAGTCTCCCACAGAGATTTTTTTTTTTAAAATCCAAAACCAAGCAGTTTAATTTAAAAAAATGTGTTGTGCTTAGAAAACTATTGAGATGATATCTTGTGATCTTTTAGATTCATGGAAAACCTTTAGAAAATGGTACTGCAGCTCTTATTTTCCTTCAAGAGCTGTAAAATTCTAATTTTAGATTTCTGTCCTATCTTGAGTATAGATTAAAGGTTAAAGCTCAAAATATACAAGGAATTGGTTGAGTCAGACTAGTTTTAAACCTCTTGACTGTAGTATCTGCTTAGCAGCTTGGTCATTCTGAAGTTTTAGTGCTATGAGAGTTGAGTGGAATATCTTTCTGAGTGAAGATCCCACCTTTGAGTTTGAATGCTTAGTAACAGAGCTATAGTTTCTAGTAAGAGATCAAATTCGTCTCATGCTTTTTGGAAAAGGGTAGGGGCTCCACTTCTGGTGAGAACATCATTGGCTTTGTTAAGATACTGAGCCAGAATTATGTGGTATTGTAAATTTATGTGCTTGCCATGCTGGGGAGCTCAGGAAGCAGGATCTTTAACAAATGTCACTACTTTAGTAGTATGCCCGGAGGGTCCCATTTAGGTAAAGAGCACATGGACAGATCATCTCAGTCGTCAGCAAGCTGCTGAGAGCATCTTTTTCTTTTGTACTTAACACTGATGTTCAGTCGCTTCAGAAGAGAGAGCGTCAAAAACCTGAGTGTGGATGACTTCCCAGCCTGGAGGAGTCCTGCAGCATGTTTAGGGATTCCAGCGCTCTTGCCTAGAGCTTACAGAGCTGTGGGCTTTTCAGCTGAGCTTAAGCCAACAACTCTGCAGCTTTACTCCAGGATTGCTATTGATTTACAGTGAGCTTTTAGGTAAGGTACCCAGATGTATGCTGTAGGCAAAATTTGTGTGTGATGATGGGAGAAGAGTGAAAAGCTGCTATGGGAACTGTTATAGCATAGATTGATCAGATGCTTTAAAAATAATATAATATGTCTTTGTGTATTAGCAGCACTTCTGTTTCTTAGGCACTTCAGTTTATTTTCTTACTGAAACATTCAAATGAGGGATCCGATGTGTGGTTTGGACCAGAGTTTTTCTTAACTTATGTTTGTCATAAATATATTTTTTTTTCTCATACACATGTAACTACATGTCAAATGCTTATCGCTGTTGAAGGATGCAGCTTCCTCCTAGTAGTGACTGTTAAAATTATTTGACTGGGCTGGTGCTCTGTCTCCCAAGTACGAGCTTTCAGTGACTTTTATTTTTGGACTTTCCTGTGAAGGATTTGGTGAGTTAAAGGGTAATGCTCTTGGCACAATTCCTACTTGTGTGTGCAACAGTTCACAAAGTTGGTTTAGCAGCATGATGAAGAGAAATAAATATTCTACTTCTTCCCTTTGCCTTCTGTAGGGCGGGGAAAGCTGAGGGGGAGTAGAGAGGGCAGAAGTTGCTGAAGGTTGTCCTACAGGCCAGTATTAGAGTAGCATCTGGACCTCCTAGGTCTAGGGCTAACCAGCTGGTAGGTTATTTAACTCCTAAAGCATTGGAGGGTTATTTACTTTGATTTTTGTTTGTTATGGAAATTGGAGTATTTGAGAAACAAGCACTCAAGCTGCTGGAAAAAACCCACTATTGATGGTTAGCGTAAGTGTTCTTTTTTGCCTCAATTTTCTGAAAGGGCCCATTATTAAGATAAGTATTTCTAAGTGAATATGATTCAGAATAGAGTAGTTAAATGTGCTGTGACCCTCTCAGCTTTGAAGTAAGCTTAATAGAAGAAATCTGTAATGAATGTATTCCAGGAATAATTCCTTGGCATTGCAGAACCAAATTTGAGACTTTTGGTTAGAGAGAAGTACTTGATGTTTGCATTGTTGCACAGTATTTTGTCTGCAAGCTTGATTTGCTCAGCAAACCAACTGGGGGTGGGGGTGGGGAAAGGCTTCACTTGACTTCTGTGGCTCTTCTGTCTCCACCTTCTGGAAGCTGATAGCAAATAATTTAAAATCAGCTTACTGAGTTAATTAACGGGAAAACAAATGTGTTGCAAGATGTGTGTTTTGACCCTAGTTAAAGGATGTCATCGCGATTTTGTTTTAGTTATTCTGAAATACTGAGTCTAGGGAGCAAATAATTGGGATGAAAATTCTCTTTAAGCCAAAATTGTCTTTTTTTATTGTCTCTGTAGAATGTCAGACTGAAGTCAGCCAGAAGGTTAGCTTGTTTAACTGTACTGTGGGGATACTGTTGTAAAAGAATTGAGTAAAACTGTAATGTTCCAGATGACCTCTTCCAACCACTGCCATCTGAGTGTTCTTGGCATAGTTTTCAGAGGTGAAGAGAGACACTTGAGAATTTCTGAGAGGACAGTCTGGTCCAGCACAGGTAGTGTGCTGAAGGCTGTGCTTTCAAAGAGAATAAACTCTGCTTTGTATCAGACCTGCAGGTGAGAAAATGTAGAAGGGAAGGAGAGACAGCCAGAGGGCAATGTTTGCAAAAAGTATGCTCAGGATTTTTCTCCCTCTCACTTGTTCGTTGGGTGGTATTTTCTTTGTGCTGTTCGGTACCTTGGGCTGTTCTCTGGCCAGGAGTATTGTAATGTGAATCAAATTATCACCTTGGTTCCTCAGAATAATAGGTCAGCTGGCTGCAGGCAGAGCCACGAGCTGTGAGTGAAAGCTTTGTAGCCTGTTGTCACCTGGTGGTTTTTTCAGAATAGCCTTTAGCTGGGAATTTAAGCCTTCTTCCCTGGCCACTCTTGTCCCTTTTCAGGTTGCAGCTGCTCCCTGGTGGTTGCCTGTGAAGGGAGCCAACTGGAAGCACCCTGAGGGTCATGACTCTAGTATCTCCAACAGGTAAGCCATAAATGGCCATTCAATTGGAATACGCAGTGCTCGTAAATGTACCTGTAAACTTGCACCAGGAAGGGGTGCAAGAAAGGCGTGGGGTTTTTGTTTTGTTTTGTTTTTAATTAGTTACCTGTTTGCTGCTGCTTCTGCGACTATTTTCCCATTTTCTAGTGTGTTGCATGCAATATTCAGTGGTTGTATGGTCAACGAGATAGTAGTATTTCAAAAAGGTCTATAAGCACTTTCCACCTGAGGGAAAAGAGACCATACTGAAATGTGCTTCCCTCTGTTTTCTTTTCACATTTGTATATCAACGGTGAAACAAAGTAGATCTTTAGAGCATTCAATGCAGATCTGGTTTCGGACAGGAAGACTGAATACTAACTGCACGTGTACTCTAGGAGTCCATGTAGTGTGTTGTCCATCTGGGATTTGGAGGCCTGTCTCTCTGGCAGCAGAAAACTGAAGAGTTTTGTGCTTTTTACTGTTTTCTGACTTTGTGGGCTGATTATTGTGGAAAATCAGGTGTGGATTTATCTAGAAGCTCTAAATGCTTTGGGAAACTAGTTTTTCTTAACAGCCTATAGTTGGTGCCATGCTTTGCTAGCATGAACCCTGAAACTTGCTGATCCATGTCTTTATGCAATCTCTTTCCATTCAGAAGTAGAATGAATTTTATGCCTAGAAAATCAAAAGGCTTCATTATTCTCAGGTGCTTTTTATGGATACTGCAGAACTAGCCCTGGGTTGCACATGTTGAAAGCCATTGTTCAGTTATGTATATTATTGTATGCTTACTTGGATGTGACTTTTCATTTGGGACCTCTTATATTGCAACTCTTTTTCTCACTAGGCAAGTATCAGTGCAGCTGGCACTAGCTACCTTAAGCAACTAGTTAAAGTTTCAAAACTGCTGTTTGAAATAAAGTCAGACTCTTTAGCCTAGATCTAGTAGATTCAGGCATGTTTTTGTGTCCTCCAAGGACAGGACTGTGTTAGCGTAACATCATCTGATGGCTGAGCTGCTTAGTAACAAGTCCGTTGTCTGTTCTCCAAGGGCAATGAAAGAATTATCTGAGGCAAAAATAGAGATAATATTGGGAGGCGTTGTTAGGGGGAGATGGAGAAATTTAGGTCACAGTCAGCAGAGAAGAGTTGGAAATGTGCCGTGTAAATCTAGTCTTGCAAAGTGTAGTGCAAACCTAGCCTAGTAAAACTGCTGGTAAACTTGCCACGTGGAAGTAGCCTAATGGACCAACAGGCATATGCTGGCTTGTTAAATGAGGCAGGAAAGATGAGTTAATAGGAAGTTCTCTGTATCCATCTTCTGGACCAGTACCCTCAGCTCTTGAAGTATCTTTGTCTATTAGAGGCTTGGGTGGGGAGCATCCTTGTGACAAGAATTAGTAGGCATTTTTTCTGTCTTTTTCTGGAAAAAGATGAGGATTTTAAGGGCAATCCTGAAACTAAACCAGAGGAAAGACGGGAGATTTCGTGTAAACTGTGGACTGCCTGAAACATGCAAAGAAAAATACTTTTTTGTTAAATTTCTTCAGTTCACTGTTTCCTGGATTGGGTGCTGCAAAAGATGATGTTGCTAAGAGTAAGGACTCTTTCTCATCTTGCGTCTCCCTCAAAAACCCTACAAGTGACAGCAAAGAAAGAACCTGCAGCAAAGAGTCCACAGGGAAGTGAAGCGCATTTGCCATTAAACTGCAAAGTAAATTTTCCTATTGAGAATCTGGACTTCTTGTTAAGATACTAGCCTAGTCAGACTAGCCTAGCAAGCAGTAGTAATGCTGCAGGCTTGTGGTGTCTTCCTTTGGGTCTCTGAGCACCTATGTTTCCACAGGAGCCAGTGTGTCAATAGTTCTTCGCTGGCTCCTGGGTGCAGCAGGTTTCCGAGGTGAGACTATGAGAAAGCACAAGCCACAAATGTCTTTGTAAACTGTAGAGAGCTGTATGTAAAAGCATGACGAGACAAGCAGAAGTTAATTTTTTTCCTCTTCCTTGTCTTTCACTGATGGTTGCATTTCCTTTCCAGCATCTTGCTATCTTTCTTTAAGTAGCTTCTTTTCTGTAAAAGTATTCTGATAGCTTGTCCAGTTGTAACTGAACTGTGAAACTTCCTCATAGTCCTTTGTGGCCATCTCTAAACGAGTTTCATAAAGTGCTTGGGCTGTATAGCTGTCAGATTGCCTAGTTCTGCTGATGATCTTGTCCTGTTTATTTTGTGCCCCAGAATGGATCATCCAGTTCTTCATGTTTCCTGGAATGATGCTGTGGCTTTCTGCACCTGGGCAGGGAAACGATTACCAACTGAGGCTGAATGGGAATACAGCTGTCGAGGGGGCCTTGAAAATAGGTACTTGTCACAAATGTGTCCCTGATAAATGTTTAACACTGATATTTACTAGATAAGGAAGAACTGTGTGGGTTTTTATTACCCTCAATGTCTTTTTCTTGTGTAGTATGCACGTCTGTGGTAAATATAACACTGACTTACTCTGAACAGATTCCTTTAGGCGAGTGAATTTCCCTAAATGGTGTATTGTAATCTGAACTCTATAATGGGAAGAGAATGCAAAGAGCCCGAGAGCAGGCAGTGTGACAAAATGCCAAGACGCAGGACTGCTGCTATTGCAGGAGATGAAAAGTGTAGCGAAGGAGTTTAGTGCCAAGGCCGAAAGAGTTGCAGAAGACCTTAAGAAGTAAATAACTACATCACTGCGCAGCAACTGTAGGGCCACTGGATCCACCTGTTATCTGACCGTGGGTGTGGGGAGGAGGAGAAGACAAGGTGAATAACAGGCTGATGTCTTTTCCATCCTGTGTCCTGGACTACATACTGCACAGGGCAGTGCTGCCTTTCCCTCCTTCATGTACGAGTTGTCCTTGTAGAACCCTTGCTGTCTTTGAAAACCTGCTAGATGTTGGTACAAATGGAACTGGAATACAAACAGTTCTCCAGGGTAAGGTGGGGAGCAAGGGTGTGTGTGTGGTGTGTGTGTGTCTTTTTTTTTTTGTTGTTGTTGTTGTTGTTTAAAGTGTTTGCAACTGTTCCGTATGTCTTCTAATAGACTTTTCCCATGGGGCAACAAGCTTCAGCCGAAAGATCAACATTATGCCAATATCTGGCAAGGAGTGTTCCCAACTAATAACACTGCAGAAGATGGATACAAAGGAACTGCGCCTGTAAGTGTGTCTCTAAGTGAATTAATCATATGGAAATGAACTTAGTCTTCCTAAAACTGAGGTCTGTGTTCAGCACAATGAGCCATGGCTGTTTTCCATTCCTGTACTCTTTCACCTTTAGATTCTTAAAGTTACAGTATATTTCACTGCAGGCTTGAGTATTACCAAGGGACACTTTTTAAAAGCTAATTGAAAAGTAAAGATTACTTTCATTTTAACTTTCAGTTGTCAGACTGACCTCTTTTCCCCCTTTCAGTCAGCTTACAGTCAGAAGCTGAAATACTTTCTGCCTGCACTTTTGGCATTACAATTTTTTGAACTCTCATTTTTTGGGTAGTTGTTCCTGAGGCACAAAAATCATGCGATAGTTTAAAAGAAATGAAACTTCCCTTTTTGGAAAGGTTGAGTCTGTCTAGTATAGCAAACAAGGGAGTAGAATTTTAAAGGCGATCAACAATGTGGATGAATTATTAAATGGTAGTTAAAGTAAGTCTAAAAAGTTTCATTGGTAGAGAAGTCTTGCATATGCATGAGTTGACAGCCATTCTTGCTTTCCTTTGATGGGAAGGGGAACCTGGAAGTTGTAAGCATGGGCATGGAGGTCAGATCACTAATGCTACATTCAGGTCTGTGTCCGTTGGTCAAACAGTGCCTCTCTTTAGAGGATCAGTCTCAAAAACCAATGAGAAGATGCTGTGTGCCATAATGGAAATGTGGTGCTGAGAACATTGAAGGTGATAATAGTTCCTTCTTTCATTCTATTGTATTTAAATGGAGTATATAGAAGTGTTATAGTTCTGCACTACTAATTTGGTGTCTGTTTTGAGATATGAAGGCGGAAGCTCCTAGTGAAGACACATGTACCTTCAGCAGGCTGGCCCTCAGGATTAAAAACCTTATTTCATGTTGAGTGGTTTACAGAACCAGCACTTGTGTTCCATATCTTGTATAGGTCACTGCATTTCCTCCCAATGGATATGGCTTGTACAACATTGTAGGAAATGCCTGGGAATGGACGTCGGACTGGTGGGCTGTTCATCATTCAACGGATGAAGTTCACAACCCTGTAAGTATTTTATTGGCATCACATGAAGTATAGAATTCCCTCTTGCTACTCTGCTCTGGTTTCTGTTTGAAAACCTACTGTTCTTTGCTTCTCTCTACTGTGCCTCGGGCGGGGGACATTCTGTGTTGCGGTGAATTAGGAACTATCACACCACAGGTAATCAACACTGAAATTGTAGTGCTGTAGTGCAGTTTTATTTATTTATTTTTCGTTGGGCAGGCCTCCACAACTGGTTAGCAGTTGAATACTTCCAAACTGGCTCATATTACGTAAATCAAGAATTTGCCAATGCAGTGGAATTACTTTCAATAAAAAAGGGAAGATTTCTTGTTTATGTTGCTACAATCTGTACTACTCGCCCCACCACCATTAGAGAACAAACCATCGTGAGTTATCTTCATGGCTTCTACTAGCTCACTTAGAACTCAGCATGTACTAAAGCTGATGTTTATGGGGAGAAGTAGCTTACCAGGCTTTGAAAGCTTAATATTTGGTTTTCTTTGTGGCAGGCAGAGAAAGAGGTCCTGCAGGGTAAGCTTCGTATGTGGGGTTTCTCATGCAGTATCTCTCAGCAGATTCAAGTTCTAGTATTACATCTCCTCTCTCATTTATCCAAGATGACTGAATCTGAAAAATGCTCTGTTCTCACAGAGCTTGTTTTGTTCAGACATGGTTATCTGTAATGAGAAAACCAATTAAACCTCGCAGGGCAGGAGCTATCTCTTTGCTGCAGGATTTGAGTATCCCCATGCTGTGGTCTCCTATGGTACGTGTAGCCTTTCTTTGGTATGCCAGACATAATTGGAGGCCTTTCCGGGAAGTCAGCAATTGGGAGCTTGAGGAACTTGCTGAACTTCTTTTTTTTTTTTTTTTTTCCTCTGTTCTGTACATTGCAGAGGTTGACATTCTGCTGTTCTTCCAGGAGGATGTGTCTAGCAAGAGAAATCAGACTCTTCTTGGGGCCTAGATTGCTCTAGATCTGTACTAGCAGTTCATCACGCTGATGGAGCATCTAGAGACCTCCTAACCCATACCAATCATGTTGGCCAATTTCAAGTTACTTGTATCCCAGTAATATACCACAGGTCTCTCCAGTGGCTTCAGCTATGTGTCGGACAATGTGCTACATGTAACTGAAATGCTTGGGACTGTAGCTTTTTTTTTTTCCTTGTTTGATTTAAAATAGGATGGACTATTCTCTAATTCTTTTTTGGTAGGCAGTCTTAGTGGTCTAGCAATGTCTAAAGAACCTCATTTTCCTTTGCGACCTTGGCCATGTTGTATCTCCATCTACTACCTTTCTCATATACTGCACAAATAATACATATGATGTGATTTGAACATTTCGCAGTAGTCAAAATTTTCTGCCAGGTTCCATAATCCAGCAATAATGGAAAGCTGTATTGCATGAATTGTCTCTTGAATGTATAAACACACCTGTCTTTTTCTAACATTGACTCATGGCTTGCATACATATACAGCTAAAATTCATATAGAACTTACACTTAGCATTCAAGCTGATACTTTAGATTATTTTTTTTTCCCCCTGTTTGCATACTGATTGATTAGGAAAGAAACATCTGCTGTCTTGCAATTCTGTTTCCATTCTGGTGGGGGTTTTTATACGCAATTAAGGATAACTTTTTTTCCTGTACCTTTTGAATGGGGAAGCAAAACCAGTTTAAGAGCAGCATTACTAAAGATGAAGTCTTCAGTAGCTAGCAGAATGTAAATTTAGGTGAAAGTGAAGAACAGTAAACCTAGCGAACTTCCCCATATCAGGGTTAGAGTATTGATCTGATTGCAGCCTCATGAGTCAGAGGAGGAGGAGGAGAATGAGCAAGGCTGAGCTTTCCATTCCCGACTGCGCGGTCACCCTGGTTTGTACCAGGAAACTCCTATTTTACCCCTTTCACTGCTGAAGCTTCAGTGCCTGGAACCGAAGCACGATGATCCGCGTGCGCTGCCTTCGTTGGAGCGGAGGGAAAGGACCCCTTGCGGAGACAAACAGCGTCTGTGTCCCTGGAAAAAGCCCAAGTCAGGCGGTTGGAAGCGTATTGCAGCGGTCCCTGTTCTTTCACCTGGTGCTCAGTCTGACACCTGCTTCAGTTTTGGCTGCTGCTTCCTGCAGTGACCTCCCGGGACAGGGAGAAGCGCACGGCGCCCTAGCAGTCGTCTTCCCTAGCAAGAAGTGGCAACACTGGGAAGCAAAAATAGAGTAACTAGGCTGAGTCTGGAGAATAAAAACACTTTTGATGCTGTGTGTATGTAGAACTTAAAAGTCACAGATCGCCAGTCTATTTCACCTAGATATGTTCTACAGTTTTTTGTTTGTTTTTGTCTGTAGGTTAGTAATGTGCATTATTTGTTTAAACTGATATCTCTTAAAGGCTCTGTGTCATCACTGGCAAAGTCTTAGAGCTTTTTGTTTTTTCTTGTAAGATGACTGGCTTTTGTAGGCAAAAGGCATGAAACAACTAATTTATGTGGAAGTTACTGTGGTAATAATGGAAAGAACCTCCAGGAGTCTTCATCCAAATTGCAGCTTTCAGCTAATCCATTCCCTGCCATTGGTGTTAGTTAATCTTATTTTATTTTATAAAGAAAAATAGATTTCTATGCCCGTGTCAGCCTACCCTACTTGTCCAAGTTGCACAAAATCCAGCTAGATAGAATCATGTATTTTGCTGAACTACAGCTACTGTGGTAGGATGGTTAGAAAAAAAAAAAAAATCTGTCATCTTAAGTATTGCAGTGGTGCACCTTCATTAGAATGACTTACTTAAATGTTATGCTTTTGTGTTAATAATGTCAATGCAGCAGTGCTTCAGTGTTGAATTAAGGTGATGGTGAGAAACAAGTGTCGTGGGACTTCTGCTCTCTGTTAAGTGCCTGTGAGTTTGCTTAGGTTTTTAAATTGGGCACAAACATTTTGCAGATGGTTCAGAAAGTTTTTAAAAATCAGGTGTTAACAATAATGCTTTTAGTTTTTTTTTTTCAGGTGGAAACTAATTGTCAGAATCTAGTGTCTGAGGCAGAGCACTTCAAAGTGAATTCCAAAGGGTTTTTCTGATTAAATGGATAAGGAAACCATATCTCATAATGTGAAAAGGTGTCCCAAAATAGCCAGGCTGCAGTATCTTCTGAGACATTAAAAATGATTAGCACCGTATCTATCAGAGCCAATCTCTTAAGTCTCTCCAGAGTACAAGTCAGCACAACCTATATATAGGATGTGTTCTTTCTGCCTAAAAGACTAGGAATTCTTCTAGAGGGTCAGAGCTTAGTGAAAGTTTTTTAACATATTTAGTTTAACAACTGAAATCTTCAAAGCAGTTTTCTAGTACTGGGGAGGTTTTGGGTATACTGTGGATTGGTTACAAGGAATGTATGGAATTTTGCACACAGGTTTGTTTTTTTTTTTTTTTTGGTTTTTTT
>JAVJGG010000037.1:22479754-22496450 GCA_035590195.1 Aviceda cuculoides | reverse complement strand
ATCAACTGGGACACCTGAAAGTGCTTTGTAAGTTGTTTGCCACTTTTTAAGGTGTTAGATTTAATTTATGCTCTAACAACAGAACAAACAATGTTTTTCCTCTTCTTTGCCAGGTGTAGGACCTGTGCAGTTAAGTATTGAAGCCAAATTAAAAAAACTTGAAAGATTTTTATGCAGCTCAAGAAGTATATAGAATGCAGAGCTTGGTACTGTGTCCTTGAAATAAGGTGTGAAGTGCCAGGAACACTGGATACTATTAGCAATAGTGGGATTTTGGGGATGCAGCCAGAACTTCCGAAGTTAGTAGCATTGAAAGGCATCATAATATGTTATGGATGTAACTTTTAAGAGCAGAGCATTAGTATAACATTCGTATAACTCTTCAACTATTCCAGTCCAGACACTTATTTGTATGGTAGTAGCGGCTTGTTCAAAACATAAGGAGCAAGTGGCTTTTATTTTGAATTCTACTTCTCATCAGCTTGTGCAGCCAGCTGCAAATGTTTCTGCTCATTTTTGACTTAAGCAAATGAAAGTCTCCCCATTTTATGAGCATACATGATCTGTGGAGATTAGTGTACTGTACTTAGACTGGCTGTGAAAGCAAATAAACAGTATTATATTTGGAGGGATTTAAGTAACAAATTGTATATAGTGAATAACCTCATTTGTCATCTGGAACACAGTTAACGGTCTCTCGATTTTTGTATGAGATATGAAACACATGATTCATGTGTTACTCTAGCAGAAAAAAATAGGAAACATTCAAGCTGGTAACATTCACTTAGTGCAGCAGGGTAGTCCAGAGGAAATCCCATATGTCAGGAATCCAGAACAAACCAGGATAAGCCAAATCTAAAATAGCTGATTGTGGAAAACTTTTACACATGGAGATGGAAGAAACTTCTAAATTTTCTGAATTTCAAGTGGAATAGTGTGTCTCAATTGTGACCTGTTCTTCCAACTTCCCCTCACCTCTCAGCATAGTTCTTGTCTATATCGTGTGTTCACTAACCACTAAAGGCCTTTCTAAGCAGAATTTTGTCGTGCATTTAGATCTAGGGTGCCAGGCTGTATCTACCATGGCTGTTCTCCAGTACACATTGTGCATTCTGGGGCTCCTTTCTTAAGGGATTCTTCACTTGAGTGACTGCCAGGAGATCAAGGAGCTAGCTGCCTTGCTGCTGCTCTCTGAAATTATTTTGCTTGCACTTGAAGACATCTTGGAGTTGCACAGAATGGGGCCACGTAGCAGCATGAAGACAGTCTGGCAGCATGTCTTAATCATGTAGGCGAAGTGGTTTTTATGTGGTCAGACTGAGTTTGGGGGGAATTATAAAATCCACTTGAGAAAATGTAAAACTGATACTTCAACTCCTCCAGTATTGGCAGTGGGTGAAAAGCCAGAATGCTGCTGTTGTCAGAAGTAAGTGCTTCTGGGCTGATGTTTCCCACTCGTAAGAAACAAATCCAGACTCTAGGACAAACTCACAAAAATTATTTTTTTTGTACATCTTGCAGCTACTGTTTGGTGCAGGAGGACAGGACTAGGAAGCACCAGGGTGGTTTCTTGTTTGTTTGTTTGAAAAGTGTAAATGATAATTTGGCAGACAGTAGCCAAGTGTGTGTGAGATCGATCAATCAATCAAACTACAATTTCTTTATGGGGCCATTTTAATTGTGGCGACTTCTGGCTCAGTTGTTTGGTTTTTTTTTATACAGTGCATAGTTTCTTATGACCTGCAGTTCTCTGAAAACTGATTTAGCTCAAAACAGAGTGGCCATGTAGCTGACAGTGCATAGAAAATTATGATGCAACTTCAGAAAGCATTTGTTTGATGTAATGAAAGAAATAAATACAGCTTTGTTTTTAATTAAAAAAACTTCTATGATGTCTTTTAATAACTCTTTAAAGAATAATCCTACTTATCTTTGGCAATTGAATGCACAAGCACTTGTAACTTTGCAGTCGGACTATAATATGTCTGTAACAACATTATACTACAAAATAAACTTGCCAATATACAGTAAATTCTGTTCTTTAAATCTGGGATCAAAGTTTGGACAGCTCTGGCTCTCTACATATGGACAGCAAACATCCTTGCACTTCAGTATCAGATGGTACACTTTTCCAGATAATGGCGGAAAACAATATTGTTTGATGGAACAAAGATTTGCTTGTTTTAATCAAACGTTACCTTAATTGCTGTGCTCTGAGTAGTTTTTATTATGGGTAAGCACAATCAAAGCAGGTTTCCTTTATCTGTAAGGAAGATACAAGCATGAGCAAATACTAACATTGCAGGCTGTCTCCTTTTCTTAATTACAAGAAATACATGATATTGAACTGTAACGTTGTCTGGCCAAACTTAGATAACGTTTGTACGCTCTTACTTTACCAAGTATGTTAAATGCAGGCATTATTTTAGAAAAGCTACTGACTGGGGGGATCTTGGCTGTTCAGGATGCCATCTCCGAAGTCTCTGTAGTTCTGTAGAAGACAAAGCAGTGAAGTTTTTGAGGGTTTGAGTGGGTTTTTTTTCAGTAGTCTCTAAGCAGCCAGTGCTCAGACAGGAATGAGTTTACATTTCTACATCTGCAGATGTAAGGACTGCTAACTTTCTTTGTAAAACAAGAGAAAGTTTAAGCGAGTGATTTAAGTAGGAGAAAGACCACTCGGAAAAGGACTCTGGTCAGAAGGGTGTGTTTGGAACGCCTGTGTGCAGTGTCAGAAGCAGGGTGTTGCTGGTAAGGGACATCCAGCTCTTAACACCTTTCAAGAAATTGAAATCTCTTACTCCAGCCCGCCTGTAGGCACTTGTCTTCTTCCTTTATCTCAGTTTGGAGCTGGGATTGGGCCTTGTTTTGGTTAACAGAGATGGTTCATGCTACAGGTAGACCAAGGAGCGGCAGCACCCGTCCACCTACCTGGACAAAATCGTTCAACTTGATATGCTGAGGAAGTAGAGTCCAAGTGGCTTCTTCGTGCCTGTGACGTGTCTGAGGTGGTTTCAGCACGGCTGGGGGAGAGGAAGGAGTATAGGAACGAGACGGGCCGTGCAGGGAAGGACCCTGCTTGCCCTGAGCTTTACCGCAGTGGCTGAGCTGCGACCTTGCTGGGAGCTGCAGTAAAGGGCTCCCGAAGTAAAGGAAGGCAAATACAGCCCGTGGCTGCGGGGAAGCCGACGGATCGGCTGGGGGACTGTGGAGTCTCCGTCTCCAGCGCTGGGTAGGGGGCTTGCACGGGGTGCGAAAGCAAACCGTTAGAGGGAGGAAACGCGAGACTTGATTCCAACACCACGTTCTCCGCGGGCAGACAGACCTGTTGTACAAAAGGACGAAGCAGTGTAAATGGTGATGCTCGTCAGTCTGGAACAAGAATGTCTTTCTCACTTAGTTTTGGTTGCTTTCAGATCAGCCCACGTGGCTTTGCTGGGACCTTGGTGATAACGTGGTGCCTCTTATAGAGAAGCTGAGCTACATATGGAAGGAAAGCATAATCACTGCCTGCTATGTTCAATGTCGTGGTTCCAATTTTAACTCCACAATAGCTTTCAAGTGAGACTGAAAGTTTTTGTAAGCTGCATTTTTAATACTAGGAAGGAGAACTGAATTAACTGTGCGCTACCTTTTGAGGCTTTGTGGTTCTCTTTAACCTCCCTGAATTTGAGTGCAGTCATGAGCTGAGAAAGGTATCAGTCGAGTTGGTCTCTTGCATACAGTTACTTGTGCATTTGATTTTGTACATATGCAAGTAGCTGGATACAACTGAAGGGAAAGCTGGTTATCCCAACTTCTTTTATTTCTTCCTTTGCTAAATTGCGGAGCGAGACAGGGAAATACCAACAGCAAGAGAATTAAACGTAGCCCATAGACAGTTGTCAAACAGGCAGCAATTGTTTCTCCAACTAATGTCTAAAGATTTTCTGCTTTTCCAAGAACTTCACCAGTTGTTTTATGATAAATTCTTTACCTTCAGTGATTTTCAAGTGTTTTGTAATAGAATAGATTATCAGAGAACACTATATCATATTTTTGCAGGTGGTAAAGTGTTTCAGTGCTGTAATCCTGCTTCAGAGGCTGGGGGTTTTCAATATAACTTGTTTTTCTGTTACCAAATTCTTTGCTCAATTTTTCCCTAGCAGAAGATATTTGTAATTAATAAAAAGAGCTTATGCAATTACAATTTACTTTGGTTCACATGCTTCTTCAGTATATGTTATCCCCGTATAATTGCTGAAACTTACAGTAGTCTTATGGTTGGATGAGAAATCTTCTAATCCTAAATTAGCATGTTCTTCTTAGTTTATAAAAGTTACTTTGGAGCTAATAGCAAAGATTGCTGCTCAGTATTTGCATTACAGTTCTTAATGGGAAATCCTGCTTAACAGCCCCATTGTTCTCTGTTTTGTCTTGTTCCCATGTAACTTTTTTTAGGTCAGTTTTTTCTTCTGGCTCTACACTGGCTTCCCTTAAAATGAGATTAACAGACTGTTTGAATTGATTGTGCTTGTTAGTGGCTTATTTATGGTACTTTTTTTATGGTACTATTTGGTATCATTTACATACTCTGTAGCAATGAATTCTTTTTTTCCTAACTAGTAAAAACTTTTTCCTGCTGGTAAAAAGCCAGTAAAAACTGGGCTGATGATTTCCTTGTAACCTGTATTTTTTGGTATAGGTGATGGTGTTAGAAAATGCAGGGATCTGGAGAATATCACAGCTCTTTTTTTCTTCCTGTATTCCACAAATTCTTCTGATAAGGTTATGTCTAGAAATATAGACTTGATTTACACACCCTACCAACAGGTGAAGAAACAGCTTGTACCTCAAGTTCAGTGAAAAATTCTTTATTGGAGGCTTGTACATGATAAGAAAACACTTTTGTTGCCTGCTAGGGTAACATGTACAGAGACAGAAATATGTGCAAATCTTACAACTTTGAGAGGATTCTTAGTGGCAGTACTAGCTTCTAGGCTAGGCTTGCCAGTTAACTAATAAAACACAATTTATTTTCTTGATCTTGTTTGTCCCTTCCATAAGACAGATATTCTTGTGGCTCCTTCCTAAAAGCAATTCCTCAATGCACATGGAGTGTAGAAAGCATGTAAGAATATTTGGTATCGACAGTGGAAACATGAAGTATAGCAGTAGCGTCTAAGCATTAGATGAGTGCAGCAGTAACTTTCACAGCTAAAAGGAATGAAGTGGGAGAATTTGTTCACCTGCATAATAAGTATGTATCAAAGCTAGTTAAGTAGTGTGTTATCAAGGAAGCCTAGCTTTCCCCTTGAACTATTAGGCCATCCTTTGGAACTGGAATTGAAAAAGAAGAGTGAAATAACCTCATTAAATCAATTCTAGGGCCAATTGCATAAGCTGTTCAAATAAATCACATTACACTGCAAATGTACACACAATTACAAAATTGTTGCTCCTAAGTGCAGTGCTTTCTGCAGACCTCCTTAGCTGTCATGATCCCACACAGTAATGAATTTAGTACACTGACTGGGAGATGATACAGAATGCCTTGCAGCACAGTCGCTAACTTGTGTTTCAGACTGGATTTTGGCCTGGCAAGAGAATAAGCACCAAACATTGGGCATTACAGCCCCTCGTCCCCACGGGCCACCAAGCAGTGTAACTGCATTTAGAAAAGTGGAAGTTCTCCGTGTTCCCTTTGGAGGCTCGCAGGTGTCTGTGTGTTTGTGCCGCAGCAGCGGAACTGATGAGAATCACAGATTTCACTACATGTGCAGGCTGGTGTGTGAAAACTTTCTAACCTCCTGCTAGGAAACATCTGAAAACTGCAGAAAGAGATCTGTTGTCAAAGATCAGTACTCTCTCATGATTGCCACTGTGCTTTTTACAGTGTATTATCAGGTGCTTTACAGAAACAAAGCAGAGTGTGCTCTTGGCAAGTGGGCAGCAACTCCAGTGTTAAATATTTGCAGCAGTGGAGAGGGAGAACAATCACTCTCCCCTGTCTGCAAGGCTTTTACAACCTAATTATTTCAAGCTTTCTGGTTCAGATAGACATAGCCGAGATTTGTTTACTTTGGATATTTATGGCTGCTCCTTATCTGGCTCCCTCTTCTTACAGCTTTTTACCTTTACTCTGTAATTGGCAATTGTTTTTCCTTGAATACTAACCAGTGTCCTCTCCTCCACAGAAAGGGCCCTCATCTGGGACGGACAGAGTGAAGAAGGGTGGATCCTATATGTGCCACAAGGTAACGTGAAAAGGCCTGTGGTATTTTTGTATTGATTTTCCTCTGAACGTACCTGACTTGACAATTAAATGATCTTCTGACAGAGTCTTCTGGCAGCCTGGATGCTTGCTAAGGGTTTTCATGCAATTTAAGGAAGAGCAATACCTAATGTTCTTAAGGACTTTTTTTTTGGTTACCTTGGAATTCAACCAACCAACCAACCAAACTGCTTTACCCAGTATGGGGTCGGGGGGGGTTGAGGTAGAAGTTAAAATGGATGTATGCCTCTAATGCTATTTGCAGTATAGCGTTTCAGTGATATTTGTAAGAGCAGAAAGTGTGGATGTGACTTTCTTGAGTTTTATGGCTCTCGATGCAGGCAGGAATCAGCTGTTTGCGGAAAGATTGTTGGGAGATAAATGTTTCAGCTTATGTGATAGTAGACTTCAAATTCTTTCTGAAAGTCTGGATACACCACAATGCAATAGCTGTTCATGACACAAATCATGTTTTAAACTCTGTTCACACAGTGCTGGAAAAAATGCTCATTGTAGATCTCCTTTTTTGTTATTAAAGCTGCCCTGTTCTTCTTCCCTTTCAAAGCCTGCAGCTGGCAAATCATTCTCATAATTAGATTAAATTTTCTACAGTAAGATCCCATTTTCTACACTGATTTCCTTCTTAGGTGAAATCAATGTCAGATGTTAATTAGCAGTTTTGATTAAATTAACACTGGAATAGACTCTTCTTCAGTGATGAATAATGTGACCCATTTTAAAGGCTTGCGAAGATTCTAGTCTGTCCTAGTCTTTTTTGTAGGTGATAAAACTAGGCTGTGTACCAAGACAAAAAAACCCGACTGAATACTATTAGTACAAGGGCTCTTTATTAGCTGCCTAAAAATCTTTTCAGACTCTATCTATGCTATTGCTCTTCTACCTGCCAGAGCTGACGACGGCTGAAGTCGCACCTTTTTTACACGTCCGCTTAGCAGCTACTTTTAGTTTCAAACCAGGTCGGCTTCTGAACCCTATCCGGCGCTGCCGAGGTTTAGGGTAGACCTCTGCAGCCGGCGTCGTTGCGCGGGGGAACAGCGGCTGTGCTCAGCGCTGCTGTGGAAGAGCTGGTGGAGCGCTCGCCGCAGATGGCGATCCGGTCAGCTCGGGGAGAGGCACGTCGGTGACCTGCGGGACGGAGGGGTTCACAGCGCTGTCCCCTTGATGACGGAGCCCGTTTAAGTTGTCACCGCCCTCGTGGTTGTACAAGTTGAGCTGTTTAGTAGCTGTGCCCAAACTCCTGAAGGGATTCGGGTTTAAAGGAGAAAAACTACCCTCTTCTCCCTGTTCTCCTCTGCTCCCCACCCCACCCACCCCCCAAAAAAAACCAAACACAGAGGGTGAGGAAAAAAAAGAAAAAAAAAAAAAGTTTGCTTTTTAACCCAGCCACTCCCAATGTCTGGTTCAGAGCCTGAGTACACGCAGGTGAACCAGCCTGAAGGAAAGTGTTTTTGTTGTTGTTTAGTGGTTTTGGTTGGTTGGTTGGTTGGTTTTTTGTTTTGTTTTTTTTTTTTTCAGAGGCCAGGAGCCTGTAGCAGGAGGACAGGAACAGAAAGCCTGAGCCAGATTTTTTGAAGTAACAGCAAAATGGGGCAGAACTTGGATGTATTGTACTGGAGTTGCTACATAAACACACAGTTTGTTACCCCACTGCTTTACTGGTGAAATTACCAGTGTGACTGTCTTCCTTCCATGCTATGATGGATAACTGCTTCTGGGCAGTCAGTCTACCTTAATGTAGCAAACTGCTTAAACTGGTTAGTTCTGCAGTTTGGAAACCACCGTTCCTAATGCCAGATAACTGATAATCTGTAGCACCGTGAATAGCACAGGTTTTTCTTTTTTTAAGAGGTGTAAGTATATTAATGTGCACTGAGACATGGCCAAACCTGTACGGCTAGAGAATGTACAAAACATGTTAGAGACCAGCGTCCGTACCCTGCTGTGAAGATGTCCGACCTTGTCCTGTTTATATTCATTTGGTTGTGTGTAAGTCTAACAGCCTTTCTTAAAACAACCTGTACAAAGCACCCTGCGGCAGTCCTTTTCAGAATCTTTTAAGATAACGTTTTTGATCTAAATTGGTCTATCGCACAAATCCTACAAGCACAAGACAAACAATACTGTGAATGAAAGCACAGGCAAAGACATTTCCCACCAACGCGCATCAGTGGCATCAAATGGCTGTATCTGATGGGTGTGAGGACGAGTCCTGTGAAATAATCTTGTGCTCCTTTCTTGCTTCGAGAAACGAAATGGTAATGACGGTTCCGCCTTTCCTTTTCGGAGAGGCGGCTGCGGTGTGATTGCAGCCCATTCTGGAAGAGGACAGTGTTAAAAGCTGTCTGCTAGGAATATCCGAAATGCAATTGAATCATTTTATCAGTGGCTTAGTTTTAAATGTAAATGTTTTTATAGCCACCAGGCCAGATTATATCTTGATAATAAATATCCCTAGCATGCTAGCCGATGCTAGGAACACTGGGAAGGAGTTTGCCTCCAGTTACTCCCTTTTTCTTGTTCCACCTCGTTCAGTGAAATGTTTTCTGACAGGTGCCAGTACCTGTCCATTTCCAGTCATCCCTTAGTACACCAAGACGCAGATCAAGGCACTGAGCTGCTCCCTCTTCCCCTGAGGAGAAGCAGAATGGTCATTTTAGCTATTTCCCAGAGCAGGATATGGTATTAGTTGACACTCACGTTATCAGACACTTTGCCATTCAAACTACCTTTTATATCAGCTGCAACTGGTCTCTGTTAACAGTGGGATTTCTAACACAGTCATTTTGATCTGTATCGGTTCATTGATCTGTCCAACATTTAAAACGTTTTGCTATATTAATCTAACAAATGTTTGCCTAAGGAAGCACAAGCTGTGCTACGCTCTGAAGTTCACTTTTTCTCCTCTTACTCTGCAGTCTTACTGCTACAGGTACCGCTGTGCAGCCCGTAGTCAAAACACTCCCGACAGCTCTGCTTCAAATCTGGGATTCCGCTGCGCAGCAGACACCTTGCCGGAGCTGCGGTGACCAAGCGGGCTGTCACACTGAGACGTGAGGGGCTGAATTCCACCCCGGGAAGAAGAGATGTGTAGAGTGTCACTTGTTGATGACACAGAATAGAAAAATATAGTGCTTAAACTTCCTGCTGAAGGAAGAAAATCCAACACTACTCAACAATGCTTGAAAAACCTTAGCTTATTTATCTTTGGGGAGCCTGGCCTGGACTCTTATCCTGACCAAATGTTCTATCTGTGAATTCTGTTGATTTTAGCAAGAGTAGGCTGGAGTTAACTAGCACAAAACTGAGCAGAAACATGTGGGTTGTGTTGTAGAATGTTAATTAATAACTCCTTTTGAAAAAATCTTTATTAAATAGTTATATTTATTGTAATAGTTTGAATTTCTACACTCAACTCCAATAAACAAAGACTTTGTAAAATTCTAGACAGCTTAAAGAGAAAATTGTAGGAGTTAACAGTTAGGACCGGAATACAGACAGCTATCTGCATGGGCAGTTAGTGCAGCCCTTGCATTACATTCCTGTTGCAGTGAAAATCGGGTCTAGAAATGTGCTTTTTCTGGTTAGATACTTGCTCCTCTTTAGAAAGTGCCATCTGCAGCTGTGGGATGATAATCCTCAGGGTGATGATGATTAGAAATGATGTACATATTTGAATAAAATTTCAAGCACTTATTTATGCTGAAGTCTTTTATTGATGGAAAAACACTGGCAATTGCCTTTGAGTTTCTTGGACATGGCCTAGGCTTATTTTGGGGACTTGCAAATTGCAAAACCGGCATCATTAAAAACTGAAGCTAACAAATTATTCTACTTGAATAAAAGATCACTGAAGTGAAAAGAAGGCAGATGTAACTGTGAGCCCTAAGACCTAATAAGGTAAATTTTGAAACTGTTGCGTTTAAAAAAAAAAAAAAAAAAATCCCATTTAAAAGGAAGTCTAGCAAGGAGGAAGGGAAACGGGAATAACAAGAGCTACCTCATTTTGGGATCTGAATGTACTTCAGGCCTTTCACGAAGTGTTTTGCACTGTCACTCACTCTCGGACACAGTCTCAGGTCCTATTTCTGTGCCAGGCAATGGCTTGCTCTAAGCGGAGACTGAAGAGGCGACTGCCGGCGCGGCACGCTCGGTGCCAGAACGTGTCGCCGTCAGCTCTGTGGCCGCCCTCTAACAGGCCTCTTGCTGCCTGCCTGTAAAACAGGGATTGAACTCGGCCGTCTCCTCGGCTGCTTTGAGACTGAACAGGGAAAAACGCAGTGGATTAACAAAAACTTTTGCACTGATGCCAGCCTTTCCCAGCGTTGTCTTTTCTGTAGTAAGTTGGGTTTGGATTTAATACAACCTGGGGTTAATACCAATCCATCGCTTGCCAGCTCCTCCTCCCCTCAGTGTTTGATGTTGAAAAGAAGAGAGTGGAGAATGTCTGGGGAGCCCTTCAACAAACACCAGCCTCCAGCGGGGGGAAAGGTGGTTCTAGCAAGCAGAAAAAAAATGATTCCAGAATACACCACTATGACTTGGCACTCACAGAAGCATGATAAAAGCTGTGGTAGATATTTTGTGTAGTAAAGACTGCCTTACCACCATTGTTTAATTAAAATCTATGCATTAAAAACATCTATTTTACAGAGAATAATAGGGAAAGATTCTATCTTTATTTCTGCCTTTCTAAAAGGCATGTTTGTGCTCCTTGAAAAAAATGCACACAATTCCCTATATTGGAAAATTCTTGTGACTTTATTTAAATAAACAGCTTGATGATGTCACAACATCAGGTGTATGTCAGTCAGTGCTCACGGTGCTGCAGGCATCACATGGGGGAAAGTCTTTCTGTTCTTCTGTGGAGATGGTGGAATGTGTCCCATCCATGCTGCTTTTGTTTGGGTAACGGTTACTGTGTTTTATTACAAGATCTTTCATTAAACATCCTTGAGTTAGTGTGATCAGATTTCAATGGGAAAGTAAATCTCCATGCTGGAGTGAGTATTGAATATTGAAATATTGATAATCATTACTGCACTTTGAGAGCAGAAAGGAGGAGGGAGGATTACAGGGAGCTCACAGTCTTTTGAGCTGTTTGATTGGGTTCGTTGTGAAAGAGCACACCAAACTGTGAAGCGGTAGACTGGGACTCTGAAGCTGAAAGGAACCCGAAGGAAAAAGCGAGCAGAAATGCAGCAGGTAGAAACAAGGGTCTATTTTCTTTTTTTAGTCCCTTATTAGGGGATTTTTTTTTTTCTTTTTAGTAGGATTTTGCTCCACACCTCCAGGCAGCTGTAGTGCTGAGGCATAGCGAAGTGTAATGCACATGCTGAGTGGAAAAAGGCCATTAGCAATGGCCATGATGGTTTAGAACTCTATGACAACCTATTATTTCATGTTCTTGCAAGGCCTTTAATGTGGCTGGCTGTTTTCAACAGTACAACGCTCTCTTCTTTGTCTGTGCTGTGGAAGTTTGTTCTAAACAGATAATTGATACTGGGTTCACTTGCTAGAAGCAGCATCAGCTGGCTGGGACAGACAGGGTAGGGTTGCACAGAGACAGAAGGCTCGGCTCTGTTCTCTGGGTTAAGGCTGGTGATGCAAGGACTAGATATTGCTAATGGTGTTTGGGGTTTTGTGTTTCGGGGTTGTTTTTTTTTTTTAATCTACACTTCCTTAACTACTCAAAATCACGCCAAGTACATATTTGTAACAGGAAGCTAACAAACTGTGCTGTCATTTTGAAAACGAGGAATACAGATGGTATTAAAACTAGTCTTGAAACTTTTTCCAGGAGGGAAAGAGGAAGTAGATTGGATGATCTGCTCCCAGCCCTCCAGTCGCACCGGCTGTAAGTGTCTGGGTGGCTGGCGCAACGCCCTTTGGGGGAAGAAAAGCAGATAAGCCTCTAAATGCGACAAGAGACCTTGCAACCCAGGCTGTGTTCTGGCAGACAGTGCAGCGTCCGTTCCGAGTTAGGGGATCTGGAGAACTCTTCCGGAGAAGCAGGCACTCTTAATCAGGCAAGGAATAAAGTTAATGGCCACTCAGCTTGTAAGTGGCTTTTGACAAGCAGCTGAAATCCTTTGGAAGCTTTCTGTACTGACAGAAGTGACACTTTAATCATTAACTCTAAGAAAAACCATGCAGTAATCTTTCCCTTAAACTAAAACCACAGCCATATATAAATCTCAATAGCACTTCTTCATAATGGAAGCATAAAGATATATATTAAATGGGAAAAAGCTAACCCTGAACCTTATCAAGGAAGAATAGGTAAACACAGAGTAAGACTTTGTTTAGCAAATAGCAAAATAATAGCAGCAAACTATCTCTTGTCAGTATCAAGTTAATCTTCCAGGTCCAAATCAAAGTGGTCTTTTGTTTGAAAAAAAAAAAAAAGTTACCAATGGTCTGCAGAACAGCCAGGCCCCCCCAGAGATGTGCAACCTTGTGTGTCTGTGTGTTATGTCCAAGGTTAGGAATACAGTTAAAGATCAAACTGTACAGAGCAAATAACCTAGGGGGTGTGCTGCCGATAGTGCACTGTGGCATGACTGTAAAAAGTAGCATTGCAGTTTATCTGTCTTGTATATCAAAGTTGGGGGAAATTCAAAACGAGCCTGTTTGTTTGAAGCTTCCTTAATTTGAAAGGAAGTGAAGTGACATAACGGGCAGTTGCAGAACGTACCTCATCCGGCAAGCTCCCGCCTGTATCCCTGGTGTGAGGAGATGCTCAGTAAAGGCTGTACATGCGCTACACCTGTACAAGAATGATGAAAACAGAGGCAATAACCTCCTCCCTCTGCTGGGAAAGGACGGGCCTTGCTTAATGCTGTCTGGCTCTGCAGGAATAGTGAAAACAAATCAGTTAGTAGCTGAAAGGAATGCTCACGTATTGTCAGCCATTCAACAATGTAAAAAACCAAATTTCTTGTTCTTCAGATGTACTTTTGTATTTCCTACTTTAATCTATTTCAGAAGTCAGAATAGCAGCATCATACTGCTTTAGACTGCAGAGTCGGAATTTGCTTCCGGAGTAGTGTAATAATAGTGCTGGAAAGTAATATGGATGTGCTGCCTGCTATTACTGCAGAAATCTTATTAGATGAGCCTTGAGACAGATGTGATTTAAAAAGATGGGATGATTGTACTTCTCGGAGCTGGCAGTACTGCGCTGTTTACACAGCAGCTAAACGGTCATGAAACTGAACTAGTCACTTAAAACCAGATTTTGGCATGCAGCTAGATGTGACTGGAAATGGAAAAGGTGAGGGGCGGAGTATTCTAGCTAATCTTTCTGGACAAGTTTTTACATCAATAATAATAAGCGATTTATGTTTTGTGGAACAAAAAAATTTGTAGCAAGTATTTTTTTAAAAAATAATTTATTTTAATGGTATTTAAGAAACCTAATGCCCTTTTTGCAAATATGAACATTCCTTTGTCTCATTCTCTTGTGTAATTTTCAGTAACATTTCTCATCGTCCTTTCTGTCTACTAATGTTAAAGTTCATTTTTTCTGAAAGGTACAAATTGAGAGAGGTACTTTAACTTACAGCAAGCTGTCAGAAGAAAACAAGAAAAAACCACCAGGCCTGGCTTAGTAACTGATTTTGGAACATCCTGAAGCTCCAGTGCTCCTTCATACCATCCACCTTGAAAACAGTCTCTAGGATGCTGCATGAAGTTATTCTCAAAATCTTGTCTTCTAGCCGTTACTCAAAACCACACGTGCTTCCTTGCTGGAATACACAGAGTTTTATTCAGCTGCAATTTAACTGCTAGGGAAAATTATATTTTTAGGTATACTTTGGGACTTGAAAAGCTACGGAGAGCTCCCTGAGCAAGTGTCTGGTGCAGAAAAGAGGGAGCTGTCCCAAGGTAAGAAGGAAGCACATGTGCGGGAATCACAGTAGCAAGGTTTTCTCAATCTGTTATCTTCCTCTAAAGATTTTTGTTCTCTGTTAGTTATTGGTAAATTATGGAATCTTCCAGAATAATCATATGAAAGTTCCTCTCCAGCAGAAATATCAGTGGCTGCGAAAAGTGCTAGTTTAGGCACCATTGAGTCAACTCGAACTGGCACCATAAATAAATTTGGTTCACAAGAATGATTCAGGAATCTGCCTATGTTACCAATGCACGTAGGGTCAACAAAGGTCTCCATTATCTGACCATTATGGAGGTGCTCCCTCACCGCTATAATATAGTTCGAATCCTTTGATGTCTGGGCCTCAATTCTTCTACGTGCCTCATTAAAGCCTAAAACTTCACCAGCATATTCACAAACAAATCTTCCTTTAGCTATGAATTCCAGAGTACGAAGACCCCACCCTTTCTTTTCAGTCTTAAACACCTCAAGTCTGAGCTGCAAGCCCCTCTGAACAACCCTGTTTTGACAGGATTCACCGCACTGGCACATGGCATTGCATTCAAAAACAGGCCTGGCGTACTCCTCCTCTTCGCCTGTAGGCCTCAGGCACAAACTGTTGTAATTTTCACCAAGGTGAAGACACGAGCACGTGTGAACCATGCAGGAGCTGGTAAGACAAGAACACCCTGGGAAAGTGATTTCAGTGGGGTCAATGTCTCCATCTGCTCCAGCGACGTTCTCTGGGCTATACTGCAAAGAGAACAAGAGTCAAATCCTTGTCATGTTCAACGCTTCTTTCCACAGAGGCTATCAGATTTTTAAGAAGTCTGTGTTTGGCAATGACTGATCTCTGAATGTGGGGAAATGAAATAATGAACGCTTCTTTTTCCTGTAAACGTCTAACTACAATTCTAACTTTTCTAGACCATTTTAAAGAATGCAAACCAGATATTCCATATAGGCTGAAAAAGAATCTATAATCTGTTAGAGACTGGACTTCTCAAAATAGTCTACTAGCCAGAAAAAAAAAAAAAACTTAGCAGGAAAAACGTCATCTAACTGGATCTAGTTTACTAGATAGAGGTTTTATTTAAATAGCAAAGTATCTTTAAAGTAATTTTTCCCCCTTTCGAAGCACTCAAAAAGCTACTTACAAGGTTAGTCTGTAGCTGTTTTAAGTCACAGAATTTCAAATGCCCAATTTTGTTAAAAATTAAGATATTTTCAATTTATCTCTTCAAAATGTTGCACTCAAAACTTGCTCCTGCTAATTCTGTTACAAAGTGATGATGGTGTGCACTAGCACACCTCTACATATGTACGAAAAAGCCGAGCTAACTACTGTATTGTCAGGGTAGCACATGAAAGTTGAAAATCGCGTTCTCAAAATTACACTAATGCCCCCAGCAGGTGAATGATTATAGAACCATGGACTGTTGTAAAATAAAAGCTGATAGAAACTTTGCAAAACACAAAGACAGCTACACATATATTTTTACTTTCTTCTCACCATTCAGCTTGCAAAGCTTTATTTAGAAACCTAGCGTATGTGCTATTACTAAATATTACATTTCACAGTAGCTTATGTCTGGTAGCTTCTGGGTGTTGGGAAACATGCCAGTTCATTCGGAAGTTTCTTTTTTCATAAACATCAGCTTTCTCAGTCATTTGGCTTTACTCAAAACCAAGTTTAATAGTCCCTTATCTGTTCCCATCTTCTCCCATTCACTGACTACAAGCCTTCCTATTTCTGTTAAATACCAGCACACCATGCCATTTAGAAAGGTTAGCGTCTATTTGGATTAGGTCTTTATTTTTTTCCCCCCAGGCTTACTAGAAGCTGCTTCATTCTGTTTTCTAAAGACCTTCCAATTAATCACTGAAGCAACATCCTAGGCAATATCAGGTGTACTTCCAGGAAACGTGTTTGGAACTTGCTACAAGCAATACAGAAAATGGCAGAAACTGGACTTCGCCTGAGAAAGCATGAAAAGAGTTACGCGTTTAAGGTATTGCCCTGTGTTTCTAGACGGCATCTCTTCCTGTAGATGGCTGTGGAGCGGGAAGTCTCTGCCAAGCCTGTCAGGGTTTTACTCCCGCTCTAGTTTCAGCCTCCAGCCGACGCTAACGCCCTGTAGCGCAAGAGCTTTCTACCTCCTAAAAGGTGACATCTCAACCGCGCGATCAAAATCTACGAAGTGCCAGGTATGGGGAGAAAAATTGCGTCTGTATACGGAACGGACGTGCACGGCGGAGAGCGAGCACGGAACCAGACCAGCCCCGAGGGGCCGGCTGCCCGCTGGCGGGGGTGGGACGCGCCCCACCAGCCCTCCGGCCCGGCGCCACCCCGAGAGGGCAGGGGCGGCGTCCCCGCCCTGCCCGTGTCCGCGACGGGCTGCTGAGGGGACGGGCCGGCTGAGGGGACGGGCCGGCTGAGGGGACCGGCCGGCTGAGGGGACCGGCCGGCTGCGGGGACCGGCCGGCTGCGGGGCCAGGCTGCTGCGGGGCCCGGCCGGCTGCGGGGACGGGCGCGCTGAGGGGAGGGG